>CABFOW010000677.1:190900-219292 GCA_902141385.1 Timema californicum
CTGCGAACCTTTGACTTCACTTCACATTAATTTGCTTCAACTTTGATTCGACATTTACCAAAAAAAAAAATATTTAAAGTTAAAAGACACATTTTATTTTTGTGTTTGCGTGAAAAATAATCTAAAATAATAGAATTAAATTTTGTGATAACTTGATTTCATTTTAAGACAAAATTTATTATCTTTGCAATAAATCAAATCAAGTAAATTTACATAGTTATTCCAAAGTATATTTTTATCAAATGTTTTAATATTCACACTTCAAATTGAAAATGTGGACTTAGCACACTTTTACACCTGGGACTTATAGATAAGTTTAATCATAAGTAAAACCACCCCAATTGTGTTTCCTAGCCAGAGATCCTAATCAGGAAGTTGCGATTTCACAATACTTTAGAGAATCTCGTCTACACCTAATACTGTTACAATTTGTGGAACTGTTTCAAATCACTAATTGTAAAATTAAAATTCACAAACTGTAAATAATTTATTGCGCTCAAACATACACCATCATATCCAAGTTGAGCAAATTTATGTTATTTTTGTGCAATATTGGGAAAATATAGTTTGTATCTATCTCTATGCGAAAAAAAACCATATGTATGATTAACTTTTTGTAGTGTGTGCACATTGTATTAATAAAAAAACTATTGATGACTTTATGTTCTAATGAAAACAAGTGTTTTATTCATTGAATTAGTTCTACCTAACTTTAATAAAATAGTTGAACAATTTCTACTCCAGCATTTGTGTGGAGTGAGAGCTGGAAAGCATTAAGGGAAAAAAAAAACCTTGACACCCAGCCAGAATTCAAATCCTGATCTTTACATCGGCAGTCCGGACTCTGGAGTGTTTCCGATGCCCATATTTTCAAAAAAAAATTAGTACGAGCTCTTACTGTCCATTAGGTTTATAAGCGGTATTATTATTATTAGCACCGCGTCTTACTACCCGTTCGGGTTATACGCACTTACGCTAATGTGTAATGGTAGGGTGATTGTGAGATGAAATGGAGGACCTACAGTTTAACGTGGGATCCGAACCAGGGTGGAGGCCTGGCATTCCTCACATTCACAAGTTGTGATTAATACACGTCTTGTCAGAGGTGAAGGTATAAGCGGTATTAACTGTGCTGATGTTTTAGGGATGAGTAAGGCTATATTTAGAGAAGGTGTACCTACATTTGTGTAGAGGGGGAGTGGAAAATGTACCCTCAGTAATACCTGATCGAGATGCAAACCCCTATGTCATCGGCAGTCCTGGCTACCGCGATATTGGCGCCTTACCCCATGGAGCCACAAAAGCAGGTTTATCAGTAAAAATAAACTGTTTTAGACATAATTTGTTATTTAAAAAAATTATTCGTTACATTTTGAAAGTGGACTAAAGCATGTATATAAAAAAATATTTTGAATAGGCTGGGCCAAACACACAAATAATCCAGTTGATATATTTATAATACTTTATTTTTTCAAATGCATTTGTAAAATTAATGAAGGGATGAATATTCATAAAAGAATTTTACAACAAATGTTTAGTAAGCTTAACTTAAATATATTAAATAAATTGTAATGAAATGAAACATAAATTGGTTAAGAATGCTGTAGTCAAAACAGGTTTAAAAGAAGGTTGTAGCGACTTATTCCTTGACTGGACAACTGAAAAAGAAAGAGAAAAATTATCAGAAACAAAAAGTGAAAAATCCATTTCCATTAGCAAACAGTAATCAAAATAGCTTTCTTTTTTTTTTTTTTTNAGTGCCTGTTTAAGCTAAGTGTGTGAAGAGTGGTATTTAGAGAAAATGCACCCTTATTTTCATTGGGGAGTTATGAAAAACCCTTCTCGGCTGGGATTCAAACCCCAACTTCCTTGTCACCGACAATAAACAAGACAAGGTTGACGCCTTAACTGATAGATGCGGGTTGCCTAACATTTGAAGGGTAAAACTTATTTAAACATGGTAGGCCTAACAAGAAAAATAAAATCCACACATGTAAGAAATTAAATACGTTACGTATCATTTAGGTACCGGTAGTATAAATTTTACCCACCCGCATATCTAGTCCTCAATGTACTCGAAAGGCTCTGGGGGTTCAGGCTCTTTTTCCTCGTCAGGTTTTGGGCCGAAGGCAACGACGGGTTCGACGAGCTCCTCTTCTGTGCCTGGCTTGGCATGGCGGACCATCACTATTCCTCCGATAGCAATATCCTTGAGAGGAATATAGCTGCTCGATTCGACCAACTGCAACACCTGAAATTCAACACAAAGTTGTGAACAAACTCTGCTGGGGCCAGGTTGAATATAGAGTAAGTGAACCCACATTTGCATGGAGGGAAAGTAGAAAAAATTTAGGAAACCTTCCCCCCCACCGAGCAAGGTTTGAACCTTAAATCTCCCCGTCCTCCGCAGTCTAGTTCAACATGAAACTAGTGCATTAGCTAACTACGCCACCAAGGCGGGTCTCTTAAAACTAGTGTTTCAAATTTTTAAAAGGAGTTAGGTCGAGTCTAAAGAGTTCGGTTAGGCCTTTTTATTCGCAAGTGTCTTACGTGAATTTAATAGGTTTTTTTTTAGCATAGTGTCTCAGTTTCAGTTTAGATTTTATGCAAATGTAATAGGCCTACTTAATCAAATTTGTTAAGGATGAGGAAGGTTTAGTTTAGATAAAGTGTACCCCCGGTGTACCCAACCAGTGATCAAACCCCAATCTCCCTGTAATAGGCAATCTAGCCATTTGCGAAAAGTGAAGCCCTTCGACCACCGAATCAGGTTGATTAGAACTGAAAGCTAACAAACCTTCAATTGTTGCTTTATCACTCTCACAGGGTTGCTCAGAATCTCAAAGTTGGGCTCTGGTTCTTTCTTAGTCTCCTCTTCTTTTGCGGCCTTCTTTTCCGTTTTCTTATCATCCTTCTTTTCATCTTTGTTGTCCTTCTTTGATTCCTTTTTATCATCTTTCTTTTCTTCTTTCTTATCTTCTTTCTTTTCCTCTTTTTTTTCTTTTTCATCCTTCTTTTCATCCTCGTCAACATCCATCTTGTCTGTGTCTCGCAGTTTCTTCTCAGCCTCCCTGCGGCGAGCTCTAGCTGCGATGCTCAACACTGCTGTCGTTACCTTTTCTCGCTCCTCCCGTTTCTTCTCCTCGAGAGGCGGCGGGTAAGCAAACAAGGATGGGCGAGCATTTGAACGAAAGTCCAGCTTGGGCATCTTGAGATGCGCATTGAGCGCAATCAAACATGTGGGCGTGAACGCGAGCGCTAGGCAGTGCGCCAGAGGGAACCAATACCAGTACTGCGTGAAGATGAGGACTCCGACGACCGCCAGCATGTTGGTATGTCCTGTCCTAGATTGCAAGGACACTGTGACGTTACGGCCTCCCGCATCGATGATTCCTTGCGCCAAAATGGCTCCGAATTTGGCCATCACATCCTCGTGTTTGTCTACAATCACTTTGGAATACAATGTACGGAAATCTTTTACCTTGGGGCAAGTGTGCTCAGTTTGTTGGATAAGGATCATGGCGGATGCAATAAGGGCACCTTGACGAACAAAATTGACCGGATCATTGGTCATGGGGTCCAGCAAGGAAATGGCTTCTTTAAGGCCTGTGCCAGCACATGCGATCCCCAGAGCCATCGCAGCTCCGTAGCGTACGTGGGGGTTGTAGCTTTCAGCTAGAAGAGATACCACGCTGGGGCACTGCTCTGGGGTCCTGAACAGTAAGAAGCCCAGCCCTGTTACAGCCGCTCGACGGACATCGTCGTTTACATCCGAGACAGCCACATGGAGAAGTTTGCGTATAGCTTGATTGTTGCCGGTACCACAATAAGCCATGCCAATCGTGTACATACCAGATCTACGCAATATCGGATCTTTGTCTTGACATAAATTATCTATGAGCGGGTCAGCCTCTTCCAGACGCCCGTACATCGTGAGGGCTATTCCCACGGCAAGCCCTCGAAGAATTTTTTCATGCTGGGTTTCTTGGGCATATGCCACCATGTCTTCGATGGCTTGAGTGGCCTTAGAACCTAGCATGACTGCACCCATAGCAATGCCTGCTGCCTCCCCAGTCACTGCGTCGTCCTGATAGAGGTTGAACTTGAGTTGTTCGTAGACATCTTGCCGGTTGGTCCCCATCGCTGCTAGTCCAAGACCTAGACAACCACCATGACGAACCATCTCGTTCTGCGCATCCTTGAGTTGCCCCAGCAAATAATCTGTGATTGCCGCGCCATGGTTAGCATGGATCAACCCCAGCGCATACAAACCACCACCTTCGGAATATCCCGAACTTGTACCGACCTCCTTAGGAAGATAACTCTGCATCAGGGCAAGGGCTTCTTGTTCATGCCCTCGATGGATCACTCCGAGCGAAGCCGTCGCCGTAAGCTTGGCCCAGTTTGTCGCACGGGCCAGCCATTCCAAGTTGTCCCTCAAAAACTGGTCGCTAGTCGTACCGCTGTGCATGTATGCATTTGCAATTACTGTTGCGGTGTGGCATATAGACACGCGCACAGCATCTTTCGTGTTTTTAAGAATCAACATATCCGAATGATTGCTACGAATTAAAAATTGGAGGTGGAGATCAATTGATACCTCGCCGCTCAATATGCTGGTCAATTTTTCAATCCGTTGTTGGTGGATCTTCTCCTCTTCAGTTAAACTTTCTAATTTTCTTTCAGGTTTCTTGTCTTCTTCCGAAGGTTCTGCAGATTTTTCTGGGGTTTCTTTAGAAGCTCCTTCGACAGGGACTTTAACCAGCTTATCAGTTGCGGTCGGTATGGGTGCAGTCGCCCTTAAGGCTTGAAGTACGCGCCCTAGAAACTGTTGTGTTGCACTTTCGTAAAGATCAAAGGCTATTTGGTATGCCATTAAGACGCTGTCCTCAGATTCTTTGCTTAACTTTTCCAAGACCTCTGCTACTGAGTGTGGATCATCTAGAAATATTAAACATTGACACATGTTGACATAGTCTGGCGTTTTCAGGCTACGATAAAGGGTGACCAAGGAGCGCAATATATTGTTACGAAAGCTTCTGTTTTGAATTAAGCTCATGGCACCTTGAAAGGCATATATCAACATGCCATTCAAGTCCTCGCACTCTACTATTGATCTTGCAAAAATGTCCATCCTATGTGTCTCCAAGGCCAAGCCCATAGCTTGCTTATGTTGACCATCGTTCAAACACCGATCAAACATCCTGTTGACGATTGCTTCGAGACGAGGATCCATATCCTTGTGTTCTTTCGAATTTTCAGCTATAAGCTCCTTTCTAAGTTGTGTATAGTGATCAATGCATTTGGCGATGATAGTATCGACATATTCACTGCGAGAATTGACATCAAAGAGATTTCCAGCTCCAAGAGCATACGTTAAAGAGTCTTCAAACGAACCCAGGTGATAATAAACTTTGCTAGCAACTAATGCAGCCAGTTCATGTTGATTAAAAGCTTTATCTTCGTGCAAAATTTCAATTTTCTCAATCGCTTCAGATATTTCTGGCCAAAATTCATCCACAATAAGATCCAATTTTTTTAAAGCAAATACTTTTAATTCTGGCATCGGTTCTTCAAGAAGGGATATAATCCCTGCTGCAGAGGTTATATTCATGTTTATACAAGTATACTTATAGTAAAAAGAACAAAAACATATAATATAGTTTTGTCTTACACTTTAATAAATATATTACAAATTTTCACTAAAATACACAACTCATCTATCTCAAGTTTATAACGTTAAAATTATACATTTCCCTCAACCTTAGAAATAAAATATATCTAATATAGAATAATACCAACTACTGGGCTACTCAATTATAACCCTGGAATAGATACTCATTACTTGCAGATCAAAATAATAGTTGAAAGATCAAGATAATAAAATTAATAGAATGAATTAAACACATTATAAATAAATATTAAATTAAGTTAAATACAGTCCATATATGTGAGTACAATTTTTTTATACTTTTATTTTCACATTTTAAGTAACGCATAACGAATATTACTCAAGAAGTTGAAATATATTCTTTTTAATTATATCAATTATAACGTATAATAGTGAATAGTCACAATTAATAAAGTTGGTTTAGCATTAACTTCTTTACATTATGCATTGAGAGTAGTACAATACAATTATTGGATTCGAGACGCCAATGAAAATGCGAGAAGAAGCTCTATTCAATGAAACGCAAATATAGACAGTATATCAAACTTAGTTTATGTTCATGTTTGAAATGCCATGTGCTGGGTATCTGTTATTTAATACGATGTTTACAGTTTTCAAACAACTATAGGAATTACACAATTTTCCAGAAATAAATGTTTGTTAAATTTTTCATCCTATTGGTAGATTTTAACTTGAGTAATATCTCCATGGTGTCAGCCTGAAAGCAGGCTATACCAATCGAGAGGCTTCCGTATGTTGGCGAAGGTAGTGCCAACATTTTCGGGTTGAGGGTGTCATGTGGTCAGCACAATGAACCCTCCAGCCTTCTATCTCAGTTTTCTAGACTGAAGCGCTACTGATTCATTCAAGTAGCTCCTCATTTGTACTCACGAGGTTGATTTTGGTTCCGTTTCAGACCCACTGCTTCGCAGATAGAATTGGTATATACCTATATTTTGACTGTCAGAAGTGACAGCTGCTAAACACGTGTTTTTGCAGATCATATGGTTCGGCGTAGGGACACATAATTCTGTCTGGTAACTTTTTAAATCTGTCAGTTGTCAGCTATGAGCTGTCAGTCAGCACCAAAGAAGCCTTGGGACTACTGTACCAGTGATGGGCATAATCGAATGATTTTAAGAATCGAATAATCATTCGATTCTTTGAAAAATAATCGAATGAATCGAAAGATAAAAGAATCATTGGAATGATTTTGATAAGTAGCAAAGAGTCTGTAATAATCGGATATTTACTACTTCTAAAAGTAGTTACTACAGTCAACTCTCGATTCTACGATCCCGGGAATAGCGTCCCTCTTGAAGTAACGAGCCTTTTTTGGGGAACCGTGAAAAATGTGGGAAAAAAGGTTGAAAAGTTTAAGGAAATCGGCTGCAAAATGTGTTTTTTGCATTTATTTAGGTCGCTGCGTTGCAATTATCTTTGTGAGCGCTGTATTACTAGTAACTGGGGTGGGTCAGGTATAAAAAAACGACACCACCTCATCAATGCCAGCCAATATCACTTGACTCTGTCCACGCCCTCCCAGAAGCAAGACAGTGTTTCCCCGCGCGCGACTGCCGCTACATCACGCGCCAGGCTTGCTTTTGCCATTGTTATTTCGATTCTCGATTTGGTTTGATTTTGTGAACAATTTTTGACGACCCATGCTATTGTTTAACATGGTTATTTTGATTTGGTTACGTTTTTGGTTGGATTTTGTGAACGATTTTTGATGACCCACGTTATTTTTTTTATTTGATACGAACTTATAATTTTGACAAAATGAGTGAAATGAGTACCTTCTTCAAGAAATAGGTAGGTTTTATTTTATTTACTTTTTCACGTATTATCTAAAAAATACAATTTTTTCGTATGAAGGTCAGGAGTGGAACAACATCTGTTAAAATTTTAATAACGACCCCTTCGAAATAACGACCCTTTTCCAGGGAACCGTGAAAGGTCGTAGAATCGAGAGTTGACTGTAGTTGCTCGTTTTGCTTTGTGCTACTATTCTCTTTACCCTGCTCTCGAATCTCCCAACACGCATTCCTTTGCGTTTGCAGCTTATCAAAACTTTTCTATTACTGCATTTAGTTCCTTGTGACAGTGTCAAATCCTAAACATAACAAAAATATATAAGCTTACAATCATAAAATTATTTCAGTGAATAAAATTATAATACGATCTGAATATTACTACCAGGCAATGTTTTATTAAATACATAAAAAGTATATACTTATCTACTTAATAAATTTAAGTCAACTTTAAAAAAAATTATCTCTCAAACCATTCGTGCTATATGCGATAGTTAGGAAGGTAAATTTTAAGGAAATGAAAAAGAACAATCCACGTAGTAATGTAGCAAAATAATCGAATCATTTTGTAATTTTCATTCGAATTAATTTTTGGCTGTTATTCGATTGTAAACTGTACAACCACTTAAACCTTTTATTAAATTAGCCTTAGGGTCAATTTCATAGTCAAGTTTAGTACGCCTCAAGTGCGGCGCTACACTAGTACATGACGACACCTACCTAAACTCGAATGGAATGGGCTAGTTTCCTATGCATTCGAATGCGTAATGTCGATTATTGTATAACAATGGGGACTATTTATTGAAAATGGACCTAATAGAAATAAGGACCTGTAGAGATATCCTGGAAACATTCATATAATCATAAGATCGATTTTCCTCAGCACTTCTGGCAAGGATAGGGTAAGCGAATGAATCGGCCAGATTGCGTCAAGTCAGCTATGTTTTCATTCGAATGAATCGATTCTATTCATCCGATTCTGCCCATCACTAATTCTTACTAAAGTGTCGACCATAGATAAGGTGTCGACCTGCGAGTCGTTAGAGCTCAATATCGCCGTGGTTATATAAGCTAACCCAAATTTAAAAATACGTTTAAAAAGAAAAAGAAATTATGAATTAAATAGTATGTTACAAACAAACACTCTAGCTTAATTGTACAAAGAAAATAAATATATTAATATTTTTTTGTTTTCCCATTTAAAATGCATTGGAATGTAAACATTTTAACGAAAATATTTCAATAACTATTTTTAGCATGGTTTGAAAATTCCATAAGAATTATGAAAGATGCCCAGATAATGTTACTAAAATAAATAAGAAAAACCACAATGTTGAATTATTGGATATTTTTTAAAAATCATATTTTGTTTATAACCGTGCATTTATGGGTAGGCTCAGCCTTAACCGAGGGCCATTTCGCATAAGGTTTGTGCGGGGCTCTTTCCCATGATAAAAAGTTCATATTGTAAAAGCTATAGATGTTTAAAAGAATATCACAAAATGGTAATAAAAGTATTTTAATGCACAATAGCAGACATTTTTATTCTTACAACATACCCCATCAAAATACAAATCCTAACCTTCCAGGCGTCAACAATGCATTCTCCATGAAATTCCGGGGATCCTGAAATATCTTGCAATAAAATACACTCTTTAATTTTTTTTAATTATCTAAAATTATTTTACAATATTAATTTGGCTACCATTGGATATTTGATTTTGTTGTTGTGGGTATGGATTGTAGAAAATATTTTCTCATAACATGACGACTTGAGAAGATCAGGTGGACAAGACAGGGTGGGTGACAAATGAAGTCCTAAGAAGAGAGGGTGAGAAGAGAACCATTTTGGATGTGATCCTTTGGTACAAAGCGAACTGGATTTGACACATCCTTAGGAGGAATTGTCATAGAAGGAAAGTTCGAGGGAAAGAGGAGCTTAAGAAGAAGGAGGATTCAAATATTAGATGACTGAAGGTAAGAAGAAAATTCTGGGAGTTGAAGGAAGAGGCAGAGGACAGGCCAGGGCGCATTGGCGGTCTAAGTTCACTGACAAAAAGAATAGACCTGTCATAAGACAGAACACCCAATACTAATAACATGACATAAAAGTGTTTTTTTTTATAATTCCACTCTCTTTGTGTACCTTCTATTCCCGTTTAAACATTCCACATGTATCATTTCTCTCCCAGGTGATAGCTTTTTTTTTTTAACAAAATCACTGTACCATTTATTTTATTTTTTAATGTGTTTATTAGGACTTGATATGTCAGTAAGTTACAACTACCTCTTATGAAGATAAATAGTCCTATGCTTTAATTATCTCTAAGGCAGGATAGTAAAGTTTAACAAAAAAAAATATTTGGGCGAAAACATTCAATCAATCTAATTTTTCTAGGATGGATTCGCCCAATGGTTTTGTTGGTTTTACTCAAGAGGATATTTTATCAGCATCCTTGAAAACGAAACATGCCAGAAGACATAGATCTACCACATCACGTACAGTAAGTATGAAAGTTATAGACATTTGCTTGCGCAGAACGATAGGAAGGAATTCCATTGAAGGTAACAAAACAAGGTGAGTCAATAGAATGGGGGTAGGTGACCTGGCAGTCTTAGGGGTAGGGTGTCAGACCTATGTGCTGAGGGTCCGAGGTTGAATCCTCGGTCCCGGCACAGATTTATCTGTTTGCCAAACTCCTTCCTTCACCTCTGACAGGATGTGTATTAATCACAACTTGTGAATGTGTGGAATTCCAGGCCTCCACCGTGGTTCGGATCCCACGTTAAACTGTGGGTCTTCCATTTCATCTCATAATCACTCTACCATTACACATTAGTGTAAGTGTGTATAGCCCGAACAGGTAGTAAGACGTGGTGCTAGTAATAGTAACAGAATGAGATATAAAAAAATAACTTTTGGGTTCAATATAAATGTTTTGATACATTTTTAACTACCACATTTTGCCCTTTTTTATAAAAATATATCTCCTGCACAAAGCTCAGTCTTAGGTCAATTATTTTAAATAGTGTAAATTTGACATTAATTACTATTATTATTAACACCGCGTCTTACTACCCGTTCGGGTTATACGCACTTACGCTAATGTGTAATGGTAGGGTGATTGATGAGATGAAATGGAGGACCTGCAGTTTAACGTGGAATCCGAACCACGGTGGAGATCTGGCATTCCCCACATTGACAAAATGTCTTGTAGAGGTGAAGGAAGGGTTTGGTAGACCTTTTAATAAAATTAATCATAATTTGTACCAATTAATCACATGAAGATTGATGGGTACAGTTTACAGAGAGATAATGTGGGTAGTAAGAAAACTTTAGGGGGGATGCTAACTGATAGCTTCAAATGTTACTAAAACTGATTTTATATATTCATACGTCAGGACATGTGATCTGCCCAAAGTCATCTTAAATGAACATTTAACCAAAATTTTGTCCAAAAGTTTCAACATCATGGTAATTATTTGGTCTTTACATTCGGTTTCTGTGTAAAATTTATTTTTAGAAAACATTCTAAATTATGAAATTATAAAATCAACACACATTTTAAAGTAAAATACACATTTCTTTCAGGCTGGGTTAAGAGAACTTTCCGAAGAACGGCTCCAACCTATCAGGGATCCACATAAGAGAGTTCACTTTACCGTTCCTCCTCCTCGGAGAGGACAACCTTGGAGGTACGAAGGGAGATCTGTTCCGAATGAACTTTCGAGAGCACAGTACAACCAAGTTTGTGATGAAGAGGTAGACAACCCAGATAACACGGAGGACAGCCCGGTCTTGGACAATGAACTGGATGATGAGCAACAAGCTACCCTGGACGAGCTATCTTCTATCCGTCCGGATACGCCTACAAATACAGACAGCTCGTCGAGCGACGACGAAATGTCTCCAAAGCGCGTACCCAACAAGATTTCACTGTGTTTACCAAATGATGATGATAGAGAGGTTTTCGATGACGAGACCACTCAACGTACGGTGCTGTCATATTTCCAGTCAGATGACCAAGGAACAGATGAAATTCAATACGGAGAAATAAAAAGTTAGTTGTTTGTTAGTAAAATGTTTACTAGACATAAGAAAATAAACAAAATATTCAAATGTTTATTACATTTTATACTTTTCTCTGTCATCAATAGGTGGTGGATTTTTACTTTAAATAGCCTAATAAAAAAAATGCGAAAAAAATTACAAAAGTATTGAGCCCAAATATGAAAACTAATTAAAATACTAATATAAAATAATTGTTTAAAATAGGGATGTCAAACTTAATTCCTTGATAGCTTAATGTCTTCATTTCTTATCAGTATTGAGAATCAATCTTTAATATCACAATTTTATATAACTCGATTAAAAAATAGCTCTCATATAACTAGTCATTAAAAGGAACCATCAATTTTCAAAATTGGATTGTGACTAAAATGATTTTTTTTTTGTTGTTGAAGGGTTTAAATGTAAAACTAAGTGCCAAAAATAAAATTTTACTTGAAAGACAAAAAATGTTCTCGAAATAAGAATTTTTGATATTTTTGACTAGAAAAAAAAACTATTGTTTTCTACACAATATCATAGAAATTAATGCTTAGCTCAAAATAATTAATTATTGGACCATAATTAAAATTGTAAAATATAATAGCTAAGTCAAGACTCTATTGTCATTGTACTTCCAAAACCTATTGGCACTTGGAACAAACGATTGGCTCATTGAACATGACTCCGTCAAAAAAACACATTTAAAAAAAAAATGGCACCCAGAACATTTGACATTTCCGCCCTTCATGTATTTTCAAATGCAACAATATAGTATAGTATGCATAACATTATTTAATTATGGCGTCAGATTCATAGAAAAATATTGCAATTATAAATGTTAAAGAAATCATAACCATTGAAATTGAGAAAAACAGGAATCGTAACATTCACTTGAATCAAATAGGCTACATGAAATATTTTCAAAGCCTAATCGAAGTTAACTTTTTTTTATGCTTGGAAAAGTGTTATTTATCTACATAACTTTATGCACTAAAATCACTTAGAAAATGTCTTATTGTAAAATTGTTTGTAATATTTCATTCTAATCTGATAAATCAGGTAATTATTACAACATGAAATCAGATGACTTTCAGATTTTTTTTTCCATATGAATATTAATTTATGATCTACATAACAGTTGAGAATACGACTAAGCGAATTGAATTGATCATCTTTCATAGCTGTCAATAATTGTATTGGTGGAGCATCATAATTGTCAAAGCGAGAATATTTTTTGAAGCCAAGGTCAAAGTTCAGAAGCTTGCACACAACTAGCTGTTTTGTATATTGTGTGCACACTACCCTTATTTGTGTAAAGTTGGGTAAGCCATATCTCTTTACCTGGTTGTAGATGTTCCTGTCGGATGCACATGGAAAAATCGTAGATTGATGGCACAGAGCAATATTCACAAACACCAAAAAGCCCGGATCCATGGTGGCCCCAAAGGGGTCTACTCGATGGTCATGTCGTCCCCAAGTTTGTTTGAAGACTTCGGCAACGAGGTGTCGTTTTTTGGGGAAGGAGGAAGGGAGCCAAAAACTTTAAAATTGATTGTAAGTTTTATTTTATCAAAACTGGTTTATTGTTTATTTGAGATGTTAATTAATCCTTCCCTTTCTGAACCAACTGATATCAGTACACGACTTATGAACTAACTTAAATATACAACAGACACAACACTGTGAAAGTAGGAACCAACATTTCACCATTGATAATTTTTTAGGCTTTGCTGGAAACTGAACGTGGTACCTTTGGCTGAGTAGTCAGATACGGTACCAACTTAGCTAAGCTGTCGGACCTTTATCAAGAAACTCTTTTAATATTTTATATTATATGTCTTCTATGTTAGGCTCGATTGTTTTAAAACATTGTTTACCTTTTGGGGTCATGGCTTAACCAAAACTATACCACACACAGGTAACTGGAGTTGGGAAATGATAATGATGATGATTCGACCAAAGAACCCCTTCGGGCACTTATTAAAATTATAACTATACAAATACTTGCAATTTTGATCGAGTTTTAATGACAAGTTAAACAAAGACCATGACAGAGGGAAAGAAAGGCTTATAAAATGTCATGATATTAAGTCAAAATTTATATTAAATTGGTTTATTGGAACTACCATCATCAATTGTTACCAGCCTGTGACCGTGTCGATTTAGTAAAATTCCTCAATATTCCTCTAACCTTTCACCATTCTTTCTCCTTTGATTGCTTCCATTCTTCACCTCTCACTTGCACACTTTTTTGTCATCTGCTCCTCTCATCTATTTCTTGGCCTCTCTTGTGGTCTTATACTTGGTCTACATAATTCTCTTCTAGGTACTATGTGCCTTTTCCGTCCTAATTACATGTCCATACCATTTATGTCTTGCTTCCTCTACTATCTCTTTCACTCCAACATCCTTATTTCATGCCCATACCATCTCAGTCTTGCTTCCTCTACTATCTCATGTACTCCAACATCCTCATTACATGACCATACCATCTCAGTCTTGCTTCCTCTACTATCTCATGTACTCCACCATCCTCATTACATGTCCATACCATCTCACCCTTGCTTCCTCTACTATCTCATGTACTCTAACATCCTCATTACATGTCCATACCATCTCAGTCTTACTTCCTCTACTATCTCATGTACTCCAACATCCTCATTACATGTCCATACCATCTCACCCTTGCTTCCTCTACTATCTCATGTACTCCAACATTCTCATTACGTGTCCAGACCATCTCAGTCTTGTTTCCTCTACTATTTCATACACCCTGTACCCCCAGTATTTCCCCAATAACTTCACTCCTAATCTTGCTTCTCCTCGTGACAGCTAACATGCTTCTCACAAACTTCATTTCCATGGCTTCAACTTTCCTAGTCTCTTACATTCAATGTCCATGATTCTGCTGCATGTGTGACTGAGTATATTGTATTGTGTTGTATGATTTCTTCAGGCCGATCAACAACTGGAAAAGGGAAATATGGCCTTGATGAACAGTTATGTAACCAAAACACATCTACGGATGATTCGAGGGGCACAGCTTAAAAGCCAGGTATCCCCCAAAATGGGCTACAGGTACGATGGTAATTAAACCTTAAACATTTTCTTCATTTTAAGAGGTTTGCCTAAAATTATTTATACCGATAAACACATAATGTGGACAGTAATTTCTAGAGTAGGGGCCCTACTATAAGCCAATTTTTTTAAAAAAAAAAAGGTGTTAGCATGATTAAAATCCTAAAATATATTCCATATTTGAGAAAAATATCAGTATTGAGATTTGATTTTAAAATAATTTTTGAACTGGAATTTGGATAGTTCTAGTCCTGCTTTTTTTGATGGTTCAGCCTCAAAATTTATAAGACAAACTCAACGACCTGGCGCCAGACCATTAATTTAACACTTTACTGAATGTATGGATATTATATTGAAAGCATTGTAACAATAACTGCTAACATTTAATTTCTAATTTTCTCTTATGTGGATCATTTTTTTCCCGAGATTCGAAAGTAAAATGCTTTGAATTCGTAAAATAATTAATTCAACTCAAGTCTAGTTGTTAAGTTTACTCAGTTTTAGTTGGGGTATTCTTAAAAAGTATTCAATCACGTGCAATATTGTAGAATATCGTGATGGCACTCCATACATTATTTTCTAGGCTTGTATGAAGTGAGCAATTATTCAGAGGTCATGCGGGATGGCTTCCGCATATATCGCTTTCAGTTGCTCAGGGCAGGCCATCAACCTCCCCCACCGTGGTCCTCGAAATCAGTCGAATTCCCAACGCCAATAGTAAGTAGATATGTACCAATTCTCAACTCATTCATATATTTATGATACATTTATTTTATTTCAATAATGCAAAGATTTATTTGATTACCAAACCCTTCCTTCACCTCTGACAAGACATCTTGTGAATGTGGGGAATGCCAGGCCTCCACCGTGGTTCGGATTCCACGTTAAACTGTAGGTCCTCCATTTCATCTCACAATCACCCTACCATTACACATTAGCGTAAGTGCGTATAACCCGAACGGGTAGTAAGACGTGGTGCTAATAATAATATTTCAATCATGTGTGAGTAGGTTTGTTATTTTTTTTAATAGGCCTAACTGGGGGTTGAACCTTGAATTCTTAGGTTACTTAAATCTCAGAAATTTAGTGGTCCTAATTTTTTTTTTATTCATAAACTAGTTGTCATTTTATTTTTCTCTTTGCCTTTTGATACCAAACCCGAGGAATAAGGGGTAGAAACTCAATGTTTCTCTCACAGGTGTATGAATATTTATTATTTAGTAAATGTGTACATTGGATAAGCCTAAAACCCCATGAAGGTAGAAAATATTTTGTCTCATAATTAGAGCCCCGTAAAAATGGTTTTATTTTTAGTTAAATTTCATTTTTTTAAATCTCACTTTTCAGTGTTATTTTGTGTTTTTCAAAATAAAAATGTAATATTGAAACCTTATATTATATTTGCTTTAAAATAATAATAATATAATATTATTTAGCACCGCGTCTTACTACCCGTTCGGGTTATACGCTTTTAAGTGCTAATTACTCTAATGGATTGGGAATTGGGAAGGTTGAATTAGAGGAAGTGAACTCGCATTTGCGTGGAGGGAGGGTGGAAAACCATTTAGGAAAAACCACCCCCAGTTCACCCGACCGAGATTCGAACCTCGATCTCCCCATTCTCGGCAGTCGAGCTCAACACGACTCGCACGTTAGCCAACTACGTCACCGAGGTGGGTTTAAGGTAAAATAGATTCCCTATATTTGAAATTTAGCATTTTGTAAATTATATTTAATACCTAAATTTACATATCTATACAAAGTATAATATTTTTGTACTAGATTATTTTTTATATATTTTTTTAAACATTCCAACTTTGATTTGGCTTCGGGCATATTTCACATTCGATTTCGGCTTTGAATTAAAAAGTGGGCTTTGCACATGCCTAATGATATATATCAAAAATGACAGCTAAAGATCACTTGATGTATGAATACATGAAAGCAGATCTAGTAACATTTTATCTGTCAGAAAAAACCTTTTCTATGAAAATTGGACTATAAGAGACTTTTCTTATAGGCCTATCATCAACTGTTTCCAGCCTGTGGACAGGTCACTTTTGTAAAAAAAAGCCTCCATCTTCCTCTATCCTTCCAACATTCTTACTCCTTAATTTGATTACATTCTCCTCCCCTCACTTGCACACTTCCTGTTATTTGCCCCTCCCATATTTTTCTTGCTCTTCCTTGCGGTATTTTTCCTACATACTTCATTTTCATCATTCTCATTGGAATTCATTCCTTTCACATCCTCATCACATCCTCATCACATGACAACTCATCCTCGCTTCCTCTACTAACTCGTGTATTCCCTATACCCTGTACTCTTCTTATCTTTAAGTAAAAATCACTTTTCTCTTTTTTTGATTTACATTTTGCTATATAAGTTGTTAACATGGTGTCTACTGGGTCACGAAAAAGTTAGTAATTGGAAGAGAAAAAAAAAGGTCACCTAAGTCCCTGAAAAGTCACAAATTTTTACAATAATTTGGTCATAAAGTCACGAAAATATTTTTGTTTGAATTTCCCGCGCATCATAAAAACGCTAACATATAAAATGTCGAGCCACCCACTACTACCCATCATGCCATGCGCTAGCCGCAAGCTGCCTGATTGTTTTTATCGTAATACCGAGGGAAAGGTTAAAGTTTGCCATCTAAGATTGCTTGTGAGTGAATTATACCTAAATATGCATTATATAATGTTCGGCCGCTTACCGAAGGAATTTTTTGGTCAAAAAGTCACTAATTTTGTTTCTCAAACTCAGTAGACACCTTGGTTAATCTCGGTTTTCTAGGCCAGTGTCACTACTTTTTTATTTAAGTAGCTCGTCTTTTGTTCTAACGAGGCCAAGAGTTGACCTCGTTCCAAGACTCACTGGTTCTCAGAAATTCTGGAAACGCCAGGGATCGAACCCAGGAACTTTGATCACTAGAACACAGAGGCATTCCCCAACTTTATTTACAAACAAATAATTATCTTGGTATATTTTTTTTCTGTCAAGGACATGTATGATGGGGTCTACAGCCTTGATGAAGCTTCTTCAGCTGCATATTTGTCAATGTGCGAGCCAACCATTGAATATACCAGCAGGGCTTCATGCAGCAATGTTAGTTTTATTCAAGTTTGTCAAGCTGACTTTCATTATTGTTTAGATATTAATACGATTAATTACCCAGTCACTTAGAAATTAATTTAAAACAATGTTGATATACTGTAAATAATAATATTTAGCACCGTGTCTTACTACCCGTTCGGGTTATACGCTTTAAGTACTAATTATTCTATTGGATTAGGAATTGGGAAGGTTGAATTAAAGGAAGTGAAACCGCATTTGCGTGGAGGAAGAGTGGAAAACAATTTAGGAAAAACCACCCCCAATTCACCCGACCGAGATTCGAACCTCGATCTCCCTGTCCTCGGCAGTCGAGCTCAACACGACAAGCGCGTTAGCCAACTATGCCACCAAGGCGGGTTACACTGTAAAGTTTTACTTTAAATCTATCACCGTTTCCAGCCTGCGGTCAGTTTTTTTTATTCAAGCCATATATTTTCCACTACCGGCTGGCAAGGCCTGTCACCCTTGTAATCCAACTTCCAACTTAAGACTAGGGCAAGCACAACATCCAGCCCCCTGGCTGTTAATTTATCAATGTGAAAGGGTAAACACACATTTTACCAATAATTAGGGACATGCAAAACTCGCATTTGTGATAATGTGAATTTTTAGACGAATTCTATTGTTTTCACACGAATAACACAAATCTAAGCTTTTTTTTATATATAAATAAACACAATTTCTTTGTAATTTGGCAAATACTGTGTCATGCAATTTAATTTCCAATGTGGTAACACTAGCGATAGCACTATGCTAGGGCTGCCATTACATGGATATATCATTTTTTCTTATTTTATAGGTATAAAACGAATCACAGAAAAAATCAGTGTTTTCAAGATGTTTGGTTGTTTTTTTCTGAGGATGGCATTAAAACATTTCAACTTTTACACATTATGTTACTTAAATTTTGATAGATCGATTCTTTGTTTTCAACCTTTAAAAGATTTCATGCTAGGTCCAAGCAAGGATAACAATATATATGGACCTTGCTACAGGTGGCAGCCAGGTGGTCGTGTTTGGCAAAATACGAGTAAAATTTTATCTTCTTAGTTTTTATTCTCTTCGTCTAATTTGGTTAGTAATTTAGTCTTTTATGACATGTTTTTGTGTAGTTATTGTTTGGTCTAAGCCTAAATTGATCATTTATTATTTAGACATTGCTATTTGTAAAATGTAATGAATGATATGCAGACAAAGAGTTTGATATTACTCAGCGTGAAATGTTTTGTATTTGTATTTGATTTTTCTTCATATTGTGACGTAATTTGCCACCCTTCTTTGTATTTCCCTATGTTTTCTACTTTTTGTGAACAATTTTCAATTTATTTTCGCGTGAAATTAAACTCTTCAAAGTTCGTCCGCTGGAATCGCCGGCCTGACTAATAACACTATTTACATCCATAAAATAAAAGGATGGGAGGAACAACGTATAAAATTGTTTTAAATAATTTAAATAAGGAATTTTGATTTAAGGAAGAACACTTACCTTTTATTAAACATATTAATTATCCTTTTAAAAAGTGTGTTTGACTCTTTCATTAATATTCAACGTCGACCATGTTTGTTTTTAACGCATGCGCAGTTCTATTAAACAAGTGAGTGGCGGATCTCGTGATTGAAAAAAGGAGAAATAAGAATAGATGTAAATAACTTAAAACAAGCGCGCTTTTCAATTTTGATAGTTAGAAATAAATATTTAATTCTTTATAAAGCTTTATTCATATTCATTTGGATATATTTCAATATTTATATTAAACTTGCATTGCATTTGATTTCATCCCTAGTCCACGTACGTTTTTATTACTAAGCATGGATCCTACACATCCTCAAATCCTTAAGGGAGAATGTACCTCAGTTTCACATTTAGTTTAATTTATCTGAACTGGTTTTAAAAACTAAACACATATTAGAATAAAATATTACTGTTTATAAAATACCACTAAAGCATATTAGCACACATATATATATATATATATATATAAAAATAAACTATTTGACTAAAACTTGAAAAAGATATGTTGGTATTTAATTAAGAATATTTTAGATTAGAGCTCTAAAACTTCTTATTTAAAATTCAAGGAAAATTAATATTTTAGGGGTCCTGGATGTATACTTAAGGATTCGAGGGAGTCTTCTCCTTAAAAATTACTAATGTTAAGTATTTTCTTAGGGAAAACACTTGTGTCATAATTGTTAATAATATGTATGAATGTTTTTTGTAAGTGTTCCAGTTCCTCCGGCACATCTGACGGGGGTAGCTCTCCGCCTCTGCTGTCACATTACACAGCTAACACCACCGCCGAGGAAAGATACCCCTTATCACCTCATCTCCCCCTTCCCTCATACGTCATTTGTCAGAACGTTGTCTTCAAGAAACCATGTAAGTGTGTGTTTTACACGGTTCTTGCTTAGTTTTCAATCAAAATTATTATTATTATCGTGTCTTACTACCCGTTTGGGTTGTACGCATTTACGCTAATGTGTAATGGTAGGGTGATTGTGAGATGAAATGGAGGACCTACAGTTTAACGTGGAATCCGAACCACGGTGGAGGCCTGGCATTCCTCACATTCACAAGATGTCTTGTCAGAGGTGAAGGAAGGGTTATGTAATCAGATAAATCTATGCCGGGACCAAGGATTGAACCCCGGACGCCAGCATAGAAGTCTGACACCTTACCGCTAGACCACCAGGTCACCTGATAGTTTTCAATCTAAATTATAATTTAAGACTTAGTGCCCAAATTAAGGGGATTGGTGCTATATATAATAAGGTAATTGATTTTTTTTTACCATCAATTTCCTCAAAACTTACCAAAAAAAACTTCTTCTTTTTTTCACATGTTAGCGTGAAGTTTTCTCATTCAGTTGCAATCTTGTATCTATAAGTAATGTGTCAAGTCCACTTTTTAAATTCAAAGCGAACTCAAAGTCAAAAATATGATATATTATTGAAGCTAGAATATGTTGTTTTTTGTTGTTTTAAGCTTGAGAAAACATATCATGGTTGTTGTTTTGTTTTTAAGCACTAAAATTAATTGGAAAATGTTTTATTGCACAATTGTTTGTAATATTTTGTTTTAATCTGATTAATCAAGCTACTATCACAATTTACATTAATTCAATACTTCAGATTTTTTTTTTTCACATGTATATTAATTTGTAATGTACAAAACAAGTAAAAGGTGACCTGGCGGTCTAGGGGTAAGGTGTCAGACTTCTGTGCTGGCGGCCGGGGTTCAATCCTTGGTCCTTGCACAGATTTATCTGATTACCAAACCCTTCCTTCACCTCTGACAAGACATCTTGTGAATGTGTGGAATACCAGGCCTCCACCGTGGTTCAGATTCCACGTTAAACTGTAGGTCCTCCATTTCATCTCACAATCACCCTACCATTACACATTAGCGTAAGTGCGTGTAACCCGAATGGGAAGTAAGACGCGGTGCTAATAATAATATTACAAAACAGGTCAGAATGGCAGTATTTGAACATAAATTCAGTATTTTAGCTGTTAATATCTTTTGATTGGTGAAGCTTCGTAATTGTCAAAGCCAGGATTTTTTTTCGAAGGCAAGTCACACACCCTTATTATCTAATTTCGTGGATAATTGACCGTAGAATGTGTACAACCCAAACAGGTAGCGATACGCGATGCAAAAAAACAACAACATAAAGATAGGCTTTTAACCGTTTATAAACGTTTGCGGTATTTTTGCCTTGTCCATGCTATTAACGTTTATAACCATTTTGGAATTTCCCTCTCCAGTGCTAAACAAGTTTATAAATGTATGGTTCTCTAACTTTCTGTACCACTAACACCATCTATTGTAACTATTACAAAGTATGTACTGTGTTCTTGTATACATTTCTCGTCAAACTGATAGTTCCATATTCATCGCCGATCCCGCAAATCTTTACTATGTAATGCATTTTCGGTGCTGTTTTCTTTGTGTAGTTTTGTTCATATTAGTAGTTTGAGTTATTTATTTATTCTTTAAGTTATTTTTATAAAATATATTTTTAACAGTTACATGGTTTAGGCTTAGGAGAACGTTTATAATCGTAAACAGCAGTGACAGGAATGGCTAGTCTACAACCAAACGCACCCGCTTGTCGGACTCGCAACTACGCAATAACGTAATTTTGTCTGTCTACAATAGCTTACGCAAACACAATCGTATGTCGGACCAGCTTGTCGGTAGGAGATGAACATTGTCCATCTCTTGCGTTTATGTAGTTACGTAGGCTTGCGTTCAGCCAATCAAAAAACAAATATGGATGGACTACTAAAATCAAATAATTTGAAGTTATTTGGTGTATGACAAAAACGCTTGGAAATGTGTAGTATTGAAAACAGGATTTTCAATTAAAATCATGTGTATTTAACCATTTAAATATTTTTTAAATATTTATTTCTTATTTGAAAACATTAATATGAATTTGACTTTTATAGTCATCATTGATGTTTGTTCCTATTGGTTGAAATTACGTTTTACGACTTTTCATTGTAGACAGTCTATTTTGTATTTAATAAAAGCGTAATTACGAGTGCATTTGCGATTGCGTAGTTGCGAGTCCGACAAGCGGGTATGTTGGTTGTAGACTGGCCTTAAGCAAAAAATTACTGAAGTTAAAAGATTTTCCTAATTTAGCAGCGAAAGGGTTAAAATAAATCTGGGCGGGAACGGGACAGGAAATGAGTCAAAATATCGGGACGGGAATGGGAAATTATAAAAATGGCGCTTTATATTAATTCTAGATTAAAAATATAAATTGTTTTTATACTAATATGGTAATACTCATAAAAGCTTTGACATTGTTAAATATAATAGCCTACAAATAATATATCATAAAAACATAATATAAATAGGGGTGTGCGAATAGCATTTGTTATTGAAATAAATGGCAAAATTTTGAATAATACAAATCAAATAATTAATTTTAATACATTATTTTTATTAGCTAATCTCTTTTGAAAATGCTGTTTTATTTTTAGTGACCTATTGGAAGAGTGCAAAAGATTATTTTTTTTAAATCCCCTCTTAAATCTTAACTGTTCTCTATTTTAACACCCCTTAAAAACCATCTCGGTTTGAAACCCCTTAAATGTTCTCTAGAATTGACACTCCTTAAAGGTTCTTTGTTTAACACCCCTGTAATCTCTACTCTTTGGTTGCTAACAACAAACAGGCTGATGCTCATAAATAGTTGACCTTGGCAAGCTACTTCCTTCCCCCTTCATTTCTATCCCCCAAAAGATGGTAGGTAGAGTTTAATATATCTATGTCCTTCTCTAAATCTTTCAAGCTCTCTCTCTTGTTGAACCTAACAAACAACTGTTGATAGCCAGAGCACATTGTCTCACAGGGCATTAAAAATTCCCCCTCCCTACTCCCCTCCAAGTTTGCTACAGAACAACGAAGACAAATATCTCTAATAGAGGTTAAGCCAGTAGTACCTGCTTACTTACCTAAGTGGGCTTTATTTCCTGCCCGAGACCTTGCCGGGGAAAGGGTCTTTCCCGCCCCGGGTATGGATAAATTCCCCGACATTTTCCTGAGGGTTCGAGATCCCGTCCACCCATAAAAATAACAGAACTGGTAGACCATTTTCAAAATCACTTCAATTTGATCCTTTTAACCTTTTGTTTTTTCAGACATTAATATGGGAAGCCGACTTAAGACCAGCCCAGAACAGCAACTTAGTTTCCGAACAGTTAGCGAACCCATAAAGTCGACTAGACAAGAGACGTGTTGCAAGAAAATGAATTGGCATGCCAAATCTGAAGAAAATATGTTTGATAAAGGAAGTGATACGCATACAAAAGTGAATTTACCTATTTCTATCCCAAAGAAAAGGGGTAGGCCTTTTAAACTAAAACAAGTTTCTCATAAGGACACAAAGTGTGTTAAATTGAAATTGAGAGAAGTGATGCTACCTCTTAAAAAACGAGGTAGGCCGCGTAAAGTAGATGTGAAAAAAAGAGGGAGACCGCATAAAGTAGATGTGAAAAACCGAGGTAGGCCGCGTAAAGTAGATGTGAAAAAAAGAGGTAGACCCCGTAAAGTAGATGTGCCTCAAAAAACTGAGGTTAGGAGGCCGTTGAAAGTGGTAAATACGACTTTGAATAAAGACAGATGAAGACGTAAAAAAGGGCATTGTTGCTGAACTGTTCATTTATTTGGTTTGATTTGAAGCGAAGCCAAATTAAATAAAATATACCCAGATATTTGTATATTAAATTTGTTAGTTTTAAGTATAAAACAAAATTAGAGATGGGATGCTTGAATACTCTAATCCTATGGAATTTGAGAGATTTGAGATTCATAAAAGTTTTCAAAAAAGTATCTTGAATATAATTATGAAAACTTTTGACGTCAATTAACAATTCCAAACAATTGGTATGTGATATAGATAATGTAGTTTAAAAAACAATGAAATCACAAAAAAAAAATATTAAAATAATTAATAAATATATATAAAGTATTTTCTTGTTGGTTTATGATGCAATAAACATGACATTATTAATGTTACAAGGCCTTAAAACAATTTTTTTTTAATTAGATATTTTACTCGGGACGTTTTATAACCCTGGGGCTAATTTGTAGTGGAATTGAAGCTTCCTTACACCCTACTGATAAAAATAAAATATATTGTGTCTGTGTTTTAACAGAAGATAGAAACAAAATATCAAAAGTTTTGTAGGAAATGACAGTCTTACTATCTATAACTAATTTTATAAAAATGAAAATTGATAAAAAAATAAACTAATAAAACTATCCAACATTAGACTCATATGTATTTCAGGGCTTCAATCTATAAAAAAAACACTCTGAAGATAGACAGAGTTGTTTTCGGGTTATGGAGTACATGAAACATAAATATAATATCTAAAGTGAAATTTTTCATAACTAAAACATTTTTTCAAATCAAAATAGTTCAACATTGGCGGGGTAAATCCGCTATGTCAACTATATTTTGTTCCACACATACGGTTTAATTTTCATAGGAAGAGCCGACATCCGTAAACTTGTTAATACATTACAAAAGTGACAGATATTTTTAACCGACTTGAAAGTAAATTCTGTATCGCTTTTAGTTGTAAGATAACGCTCTTCTAATACAAATTGTACTGTAAAAGCTAAATATTAAATTAATTTTTACTCATACAACAGTTTACCACAGTGTTTCTAACAGTTTATTTTTTAATCCAAAATGG
Organism: Timema californicum; assembly: GCA_902141385.1. Lineage (NCBI taxonomy): Eukaryota > Metazoa > Arthropoda > Insecta > Phasmatodea > Timematidae > Timema > Timema californicum. Next base: position 215,854 of record CABFOW010000677.1, read on the forward strand.
AGTATTAAGTGTTGTGTAAAGTGTATCCCCTCTTCTCTATTTGTTTGATAAAGTCAACACTGCCGAAATATTACTGTATTTGTGTTTGAGTGTGTGGCTACTTCTACTATAAAAGTCGGTACAAAGGGGGATGCCACCTTTGCGGATTGGATTTTTCACAAATGTTTGCTCTTTTACTAGGTGGGCTTTTCTTGGTTAAATTTGCACTTATCAGTAGTTGTTGTTTTTTATCAATTTTCATCGTTGTAAAAGAATATGAAACAAAGTTATAAAAATATGCTGTTTTTACCGCTTAATAAATCCTTTCATTAGAAAATCTTCGACAAGTGACAGGTCTTATATTAAGGTGGGGGGTCTGCGTGTGTATCGAACGCTTATCAAGTGATCCGCCATCAAGAAAAATTTGAGAAATACTACGTTATACAATCTGCTTGACAGATAGAGAGAGAAAACTTGGACTGAGCTTATTAGTTATTTTGACAAAAATTTATGCATTTTGCTAAAGTGCCTTTAGTTCTGTGTTTGTCATATTTTGTAAAGTTATCGTACTAAATTGTTGGTTATTTTATAATATGTTTAGATAACTCTTTGATTAGCATTAAAAAATTACATGTAAAATATTTTATTTCCATTTTGTAATTTTAAAATTAAAAATAACCTAAATTGAAACCAATTCATGAATCATACATTATCTTATTTTTAAAATGTTTTGTAATGTTCTTATTAGTAAGTTTTTCCCCCTCCCAAGAGATATGAAATAGTTAAATTTGTGAAATCTATGAACTTTCGGATATCAGCCCTAGGTTTATTAAAAAATAAAAGCCAATAACTGTGAGTGTATAACTCTAATAATTTTACATCTAAATGAGTGGAGAAATCGCAACACTGTATTTTCCTGCGACTCCTAATGTTTTTGATCACAACCCATTAAATAATTCCTTTTGGGTGTGAAATTTGAGCACAAGGTTTACATTTCGAAAGGAGGTAAAGAGACATTGCAGTGTTGGTAACTGATAGTTGGTAGAAACTACCAGATCTACTCATTTACATTTTTGAAATACAAACCTATGAAAATAACGATTCGGATGTTTCTTTTTTTTGTGAAAGCGGCGGCGTCTTTGGTTTACTTAATAAATGCTTTTCAAACGGCCGAGTTCACTTATAAAATTAAGATGTCGAACCAGCCGAAACTAAGGCAGTTAATGATGTCATACAAACCATTGGTTGTGTACTTGCACTGTTTACAATATAAAAATATTTTATTTTAAAACTAATATTTTTTCTGACTGATTCTCCAAGATATAAAAAAAACATTTTAATTTTGGCGGCCAGTAATAAGATACTAGAGTGAATGTAATGCTTTTTAATTTCTATAAGGAAAACCTCTTTTCACTTTTATGAGGTAACTCTACTCTATTTATAAGAAGGTACAGTAAAGTTGAATAGAAACCTGTAAAAGTAACAAACACAATATGGTTTTTACAGTAAAAAGAACACAGTTCACACTTTACATTGCTACCTTTTAAAGAAAATTGATCGTCACCGCCCAATCCCCCGACCTAGGTTTCATCCTATCGGGGCTCATCAGGAGGGAGTGTGAAATACGCAACAAAACTTCCCTAAAGAGAGAGAAAAATGCTCATATCTTTTTCCCCGTGATCAGCCTTCGTTAAGAAATGACTCGCTCCGATGGTCAAATCCTCTACTGTGCCACATTCACAATAGACCAGACTGCCAGTGGTTTTCTATGCTCCCTCCACACAAATGTAGGTACACTTCCTCTAAACTAATAAATCAAATTATCACAACCTTCAATTAATCTACATCTCATTAGTGATACTACTTCTTAAGGAAGATTCAATAAGATCATTGAAATATTGAATCATGTGTAAATATGTGCTGGTGTGTTTACTTTTAGTTGTGTCCGACACCTTGGCTCGGTCGGTAACGTGTCTGTCTACTGAGGTAAGTGTCCCAGTTTGATTTCTGACATGGCAAAAAAATTATGATGAATTAACGGCTGAGGGGTTAGGTTAGATTTAAGTTGGTGTATCAGTCGTGTGCTGATAAAATCAATCAGTTCATGAAAAAATGAAAACTTTATTTGTGCTTCATTTTTCTACACTTGTATTATATTTATTTAATTACATATTCTGGCTTATTAATTTGTAATTTACATAAGATATCAGAACATCAAAAATTAAACATAAATGAGTATTTTAACTGTTAATATTTTAATTGAAAAAACTTTGTACATAATTGAGTTTTTAACTGTTAAGTAATAATATTTTTTACTGAAAAAGCTTTGTAATTTAAAAAGCAAAGTCAAAATTGTTGAAATGTTGCATATCTGTATTGTATTGTATAAGATACACTGTCTTGTATTTAGAAACATCACAATCTAATCATATCTGGCACAACCACAAGAAGTTCTGTCAATATGCATTTGATTATGTCTTATACTGTTCCGGCACACACTAGCGCGCTAGAACCCACCCTTTGTGCACCCTTTAACACGCTTTTAGCAGCCCGCTTCATCGCCCCTACGTGTCACGACTTGATCTTTTTCCTGCGCGGAAATTTCACCGGTCGCAGGTAAGGGTTGTCGATGATGTCTCCGTCGCCTGCCTTCCCCCCTTCTTCCTCTTCCTTTCCCTCCTCGGTCTCCTCCTCGTCCACCTCGACCTCCCGACTCTTCCGGCCTCTCTGTGGCGTCGACGTGAACTCTTCCTCAAAGTCAAATATCTGGTCCTGCGGTAACAACGCTCTGGCATACGGCGGGAACTGGGGTTTGCACGCGATCACTGTAAAAATTAAATTCAGCCATGTTAAGAGCATTTTAAACAGTTTATATCAGCTTGCGATACAATTAGAAACAACCTGGAATTGAACCACGAGCTCCTTAGTTTAGACTTCGGGTTTGACAAAAAAACATTGTAGAGATAAACATAATCTGGGCACTTTTTTGGGGGGAGGGGGGCTTTGTATCTTACTACCAGTTCAGGCAAAGAGCTGTCCATAAAACTACATCAGGCTGATTTTGGTGGGTTTATTTACCCCACACCCCCTTGTCGTACCAGGGTGTCTATTGAGTTGGAGAAACAAAAATTAGTGACTTTTTGGGGAATTTTTTTTACCACAAAATTCCATCGGTAATCGTTTGAAAATTATATAATGAATATATAAGCATAATGCACTAAAACCGCAACATTAAACTTTAACTAGATGGCGAACGTTAACCTTGTCCTTGGTATCGCGGTAAAAACAACCGGAAAACTTGCGGCTAGCGCATGGCATCGTGGGTAATGGGTGGCGCGACTTTCGACACATTCACGTTATTATGTGTGGGGAATTCAAACAAAAATATTTTCGTGGCATTTTCACCAAAATATTGACGATTCATGACTTTTCAGGGACTTTCATGACTTTTTTTTTTTTT
>CABFOW010000678.1:0-12187 GCA_902141385.1 Timema californicum
TATGTATTTAGGTGAATCGAACTTGTGATATTAGGTTGGGTGGGGAGCAATTGTACAATACGAAGCATTGTATTGTTACAATAACCCATAGAAAGTTTCAATAATGGTTTTTTATTGTAATTTAAACTAGTATAATTCGTTCAGTATTTATTTTTTATTTAATCGGTTTATGCTATATTCTGTGTACTTTTATTGTTTAAAACTTTTGCAGGGATCTTAAGCATAACATTCTTGTAGATAGGGTCGTGTCACTGAATAGTAACATGCAGCATCATCCCCAAAGCGTTCCCGAGCATAACAATGTGGTCTCGAGTTTTAAGAGTCGTCGTGCCACTTTCAGAGTTAGCCTAACTATAGTTTTTTTTTTAATTTCACCAAAGTATATACTATAGATATAGATAATTTTAAGAGTCATAATCTTTACACTGATTTTATGTAAGTTTAAAATTATATTAAAAATACTTCAGAACAGAACTAAAAATATTTTTTTTTGAGTGGCTTTCTAGAATACATTAACTTTGGAGGAAGACGTATTCCAGAGTTTCTTTAACATAATAAGGCAGATTGCTTAAACTCACTTCTTTGTAGTTCTACTGAAAGTGGACGTGGTTTTAGTGTAATGATCTTAACAGTTACTCCATTATGCTTTTCTAATCTTATACATCATGTTAAATAGTTTATGTTAATTAAACTAAATGGTTCACGTTTGAAGTAGTGGGATCCAATATCATGTGTTCAAACCATGTTGCTGAATCATCGACTACTCTGGTCATTACTTTAACAGCTATCATAAGATGAGGAGATTGAGATAATTTACCGATATATCTATCTTGTCTTTGTTTTCTTTGTGATTTTAAAACCATTAAAATATATTCTTACATTTGAAATGTTAAACTGGTAATCTATAACATTCTTAATAATAAAGTTAGATTTATTTGATTACCAAATCCTTCCTTCACCTCTGACAACACGTGTACTAATCACAAAATGTGAATGTGTGGAATGCCAGGCCTCCACGGTGGTTCGGATCCCACGTTTAACTGTAGGTCCTCCATTTCATCTCACAATCACCCTACCATTACACATGAGCGTAAGTGCGTAGTACCTCGAACAGGTAGTAAGACGCGGTGCTAATAATAATAATAATAATAATAATAATAATAATAAATGCTTCAAATTAGGAGAATGCCTTTTTATCCTACGACTACAAGACTGGTTGACTATACTTCATTCACGGGAGGAGTTTACCGCTGAAAGGTCTTTTTTCTTACCAATATCCTACTATATAATAGCTTTCTGGTAGGGAAAAAAGTCCTTTCCCAGGTAAACTCCATACCGTGAACGAACAATATAATTAGTTATGTGTGTAGCATAATGAATGATTTAGTCAAAAGACTATTCAAATCATATTAGAATTATTTGGTGACTAGTTTTCAAACTAACTAAACAGAAAAGTTCTAGGTTTACCCGTAAAACAATAAAATTATTAAGTTCTTGCCGACTTTTACTCAATGAAAACTAGCATAAAGTTAAAATTGAAGAATTTTCAAAGGAAACACACAGATTTATGCTATGTCAAAACCATTTATACAAGTTCTAGCGTTCAGTTGAATTTCTTTACTTTGTACATTTTTTTCTAAAATCAGTTCATCAGTTCTTTTTTTATTCATTTGAAACCCCATCAAAGATAACAAGTTTTTGATTGTATTCCTAACACTTCTGATTTATAGTCGCATTCATAATTTCAAATTAATTACAACCGTTGCAAAATTAAAAATCTCAACTTGTTTTGAAATTAAAAAGCTGATCATACCCAGGGATACATTAAAAAGTTAAAGTTTTGTTGTTTTCATGAACAATATATTAATTTAAATTCAAAATAAAAGAGCCGTTTTCTCGTCATAATAAAAATGTAAGTTTTACAAATAAAATTAATCCTTCCCTTAGGGAGATTTTTTTTAGGCAATTAGTCACAAAAAGGCCTTCTCTGTTAAAAGGGCGCAAAGATCAATAGCAAGAGGAAGGGTTTCTTTTTGATACACTTTTACAATAAATTATCAACATTTTCATTTTATTTAGATTAAATATTAGATTAATATAATTCATATTTGTAATTGCTTGATACTATTATATTATCATTATTGTATCGTTTAATATTTACAAGAATACTCCGTGACTTAGCTTACATTTCCAAGGAAAGTCCTAGCGTCTTCATACACCATTTACTTTTTGCAATAACATCTTAACAAAGAAGTGATTTTTAATATGAAAAATTAGTTTTATGTTATTAAAAAAGTTCCGCCTTGACAGCGGAGAATTCATTACTCTTCTCTTTCTTTTTTTTTTTTTTCTTATGGCCAATATTAAAACTTCATGTGGGTAAATATTTTACGTGAATGGGAGCAATTTGCAGATTGTCAAATATGCCTTAATGTAGATTTTCAACATTTCTAACCCTAGGTCTCGTCACAATTGTTTGATATCGACTAGTAAAGTAGTTTTTAATTCAAGCTACTGCAATATTACAAAGGTTCTTAGCGGGGTGTCCTATGCACAGTCCAAATTTCATATAAAGGACCTTTTATAACAGCTAGGAAAGTTACATGATCTAATTTCACATATTAATACGCTAGTTCATGTCATCTGTAGCTGTCACTTTTGATAGATATTATAGATAATCTCTCTCTCTTTATATATAAAAGCGAACGCCCTGATTGAATGACTACCTCACTCACTCATCAATAATTCACACACTTCCCATGAAGCTAGAGGGCTGAAATTTGGCACAGGTGTTCCTCATAAGCTAAGTAGGAAAAGTAAAGCTGTTTCATTCCGATGTTTTGTCATTGAGAGGGTTAATTCAGGGTAACTACCCTAATCAATAATATGATTTATAAGATTAGAAAAACATAATGGAGTAACTGTTAAGATCATTACACTAAAAACCACGTCCACACTCAGTAGAACTACAAGGAAGTGAGTTTAAGCTCTCTGCCATATTATGTTTAAGAAACTATTTTGAAGCATTTTGAAGGTAATTCCGATAAGTTTGTTCTAATAATGCATTAGAAAAAAGATAGCAATTATTTTTATCCCCGTAGAAGCTTCCAAGCGGTGGAAAAATATTAATATAGACATTTAGTTATGATATGTAATAACGTTTTAATATGCAGCTCCAAGAAACGGTAGAAGCCTGTAGTTTATATTTTGCTGAATTTTGTGGTGTTTTTAATGTTTGTGTGAATGAGAGGGCCTGGCCCGGCGTGGTGTGTGGTGGTGAGGAGTGGTGGGAGGGGGGGGGCGACCTGTCCAGCCGCACTCAGCTGATAACGCCACAGGCAGTAGGCAAGGTGGCCTGCCGAAAATAAAACTCCCCATGAGAAACGATACATGGTCACCTCCTCACGGTATTTCTCGGGTAACGCTAAGAAACAAGCCATTAAGCTACAAACAAAAACTACTCATTTTCATCCAAAAATAAATAATACACAACATCCCGTGCAAAGAACGGGGATTCAGCTAGTGGTAGAATATAACAAATGATAGAGTAAAATGTTATTATTGTTGTATTTTATTAAAGGTTTTTACTGTAAAACCGGGCTGTATAGCTAATAAAACCACAGCATACACTATGTATAGCTATATATTTATTCAAACTTCAAACAGTCAAATTTTAGCATATTTACGATTCATGTTATAAACTAACTAGTAATTTTTAGCTAAGGTTTAGTAACGGGTTCGGTAAGGTAAAGAGATTAAGGCATGGTTGTCAAAAGACACACAGGCGAGTGCTGGTGTGGTTAAAATATTATAATGTAATCAAAATATATTAATATTTCTTATCGCTTTTGCTAACATTACTTTGTGCGTGATTAATTCATGTAGTTATTTATATCATCATCATCATTAACACCCACCTTAATTTTTTAGTACCTAAAAATGAAACTAAATTTTGTGATCAATAAAAACAATTCTCTTTTATTCGCTACCCCAATTATAGTATGTATGGAGCGTGGTTATTAAAAGATAACACGATTATAATATACACTGCAAAAAAAAAGAAGTATTTTAATTAAATTATATACTTGAGTAAAAACTGTTACTATGGAATCCAGAATAAATCCTATTATTTATGTGAGGTTCAATGCATTTAAAAAGCATGATAATGCCTCATATTGTATGAGTTTCACCAAGGAAATTGCAACTAGCTGTACTTTCTTTTACAGAGTATATCACACGTAGTATTTATGGAAAATTAAGAGGATTTTTTGAAATTTCAAATGAGCTTTGTTTGTTTGTTTGTTACTAATTAATCTGAAATTGAGGGATAGTGGCCAATTCATTATTAAAACAAAAAAAACCTCTTAGTAAACCCTGTTCGGTGTCCAACTTCCCGCCATCAGATAACCAGGTAGGTGATTTTGACGTTTAGTCTGTGTGACCATCAATACGGTCACCCCTCAATTAAACGTTATCTTAACTGGGAAATTTAACTAAACTAATGAGGTAAGGAGGGATAGGGCGGAGGTGATTTTTTTTGGAGGAAATATATCCGAATTTGCGTGGAGAGAGATTGAGAAACCAGTATGGTAAAAACATCATCAAAATACCCGGTTAGGATTGAAGTCACAACTTCCCCGCAGCAAGCAAGCAAATTTGGATGGAAATTACATTTATTCAGCGTGACTACCGATGCAGGAAGTATTCTATAAACATATTATATGTAATAAATCAATATGATCTTATTTAAATACAGTACAAAAAATATTTTTTTTAATGTATTGGAATATTTATTCGATCAATTGGAAAAATATACAAAACCTCACTATCATATGTTCAACAATATTGTTTTGGAATCACTTGAAAATGTTTACATTTTATAGTTTGAAAACACAACTGTGTTTGTAAAAGCTTATTGTCAAAAACCTACATAATATCTCACAGGGTTTTAGTTGAGCCGCTTTGTGGTGATGACATGTTGTATGAATTGAAAGATCAAACAGGATATGTTCAGCACTTCACGTATGCACACAAAAGCTTATATTGTATGACATAGAATTAGTAGACGATTCCTTTAGAATAAAAAAATAAAAGAAGAAAAGAGTATAGCCATGTAAAATATTGATTATAATATATGTGTCCACGCACAAAGAACAAAAATGGAAATGTGACCTTTTTTTTAAAAAAAAAGTATAGGGATGTTTGATTCATTTAAAACTAAATGATATTACAATGCTTTATGTTCAGTTATTTATTTTCGTTTTTTTTTTCTAAATAAAGAGGGTTGGAAATAGGGGTTGGGAGAAGATAAGGAGTCTACCCACGGAATTTTCTGACGTGCTAATGGGGTATGGTTTAGTTATTTTGTGTGTGTGTCAAAACTTGGCGTATTAGACGTGTGGCTTTACTGTGCTTAAAACTTTTACAAAACAAATGCGAATCGTTTCCTATGCAAACAAAAATAGGAGCGGCAACTGTTAGAACTACTGAACTAAGTACGAGTGCTAATTAAATAGGATGGAAAATAAAGAGTTTGTTTCCGTGAAACATTTAAACACAGTGTAACTTTGGACTTAATATATCATATTTTGTTATATTTTAAAAACAAAAGATTCCATACTCATACATTAATCTTCAGGATTAACAGATTAAATTCTACACATTAGCGCACTGAAACTTTACAGAATAATATCATATACATACCCATTCTACAGATGAGTTGTTGGAGGTTTTATATTCTCTACTCTTATATTATTTTCGACTTCATATACTATTTGTCATTTTAAAAATAGGTGACCTGGCGGTCTAGGGGTAAGGTGTCAGACTTCTGTGCTGGCGGCCGGGGTTCCATCCTCGGTCCCGGCACATATTTATCTGATTACCAAACCCTTCCTTCACCTCTGACAAGACATCTTGTGAATGAGTGGAATGCCAGGCCTCCACCGTGGTTCGGATTCTACGTTAAACTGTAGGTCCTTCATTTCATCTCACAATCAACCTACCATTACACATTAGTGTAAGTGCGTATTAACCCGAATGGGTAGTAAGACGCGGTGCTAATAATAATAATAATAGTAATCATTTAAAAAATATATTTCTAAGACATGCATCTCTATATATTTGGTCAGTTTTTAATAGGCAGAGCCTTTATCTGACAGTTAGAAAAGTTACTAGCTCTACTTTCATACATTCATAGATTAAGTCATGTGACTTGAAGGTGCCCCTTTTGATAAATATTATTAATATCTATAAATTAACATTAATAAAACTGTAAAACATTATCGTCCTTGACCAAAAAATGATGTGTTTGTATTTTCTAAATAGTTTCTTACAACCAATAATGTACTACAGAGATAAAGAAACTACTTTCAATACTAATGTAACTTTAAATCGCTAAGTGTGTTGCGCCAAACTGTGTATATTTAATAAGTTTACTATTCCTTGTCAGCCGTGTCAGTGGGCATGCGGATTGAATGTTAGACTCATCTAGTCTTAGTTTACAGGTGATTGGGAGGTCAAGGTTCAAATTTTAGCTGTATGCACATTAATAGATATTGGGGTAAATAAATTGGATAAAATATACAAACAAAAAATGTATGCACAGAGCTTTTTTTTATACCAAATTTGTATTCTACTATACCTCTATGCAAATGTGGGTACGTTTTCTATATATTCTACCTTTATTCATCTTTACTTCATTTCTTCTTCTTAAGTCAACAACCCGAAGGTTGATTTGATGTGATTTCTATCCATTCGGGGCTAGATATGCACTCAGACCATCGGTTGGTTAGTGCTACCTGCACCATCTGGTGGAAATCTCATGTACTAGTGGAATTCAGGATGTATGGTGATTCCCCGTTACCTTTCGCATTTAATTTCTATGAGTGAGTGAGAAAAAGCCTACTAATTTTGCCGAGAAAGGTATTTTCACATACCCTCCATGGTTCTTTTACATGTCACAACCGACATGGGACCGACGGCTTTATTTCCCCACTGAAGGGAGTTGTGCTACGTATTTTCATCCCTCAAACAAACCCAGTTACCCTAACTGGGTTTGAACCCACGAACATCGAGTCCTGAGACGAGAACTTGAAACCAAGCTCACCGGGGCCAGCCCCCCTACTCCATTAGCGTAGTTTAGTTAGGATGGATAGTAAGACGCGGAGCACGTATGAGCGATTCCTTACCAAATTCACTTTTCTCCTCCTGTTTATATTCTCTGGATATCTCTGGTTACTGATAGAAAGCTTTGCAACTATACATAAAACTAAAAAGTAAGGATGGCAAACCTTAATCCTAGAAACCTCAAATCTTCAAGTCATCAAAATATAGAGTCTTCGAATTCATAAGCTTAATCAAATTTCGACCCCTCAGGCACTTGAATCCTTGAACTCTCCTTAAATTATTATTATTATCATCATCATCACCACGTTTTACTACCCGTTTGGGTTATACGCACTTACGCTAATGTGTAATGGTAGGGTGATTGTGAGATAAAATGGAGGACCTATAGTTTAACGTGGAATCCGAACCACGGTGGAGGCCTGGCATTCCCAACATTCACAAGATGTCTTGTCAGAGGTGAAGGAAGGGTTTGGTAATCAGATAAATATGTGCCGGGACCGAGAATTGAACCCCGGCCGCCAGCACAGAAGTCTGACACCTTACCCCTAGACCACCAGGTCACCAACTCTCCTTAAAGGTATTCTAGATTCGAGGATTCAGGATTCGATACTTTTTTCCTTTCAAATTTTGAATTTAAATTAGCTTTAGAGCTCTAGTAGTATTTTATCCAGAAGTCCATTTTTGGACAAACTTAGAACATTAATGTAACATTTATTTTAGCAGAATATATGAATGTTATAATGAAAGCATTATAATATTTAATATTTTCTTAACAATAAGCTACTCTTTCTATTTTCTATTAGTTCATCATTTTTTTCCAAGATTCTGATTTGAATCAGAAATTCGGGTTTCGTACGTAAAACTATAATTCGTATTTGTAAAATAGTAAATAAATGTAAACCATGATTGGATGGGTAGTCTTAGACGTTCTGTCTGGAGTTAAATTAGTTTGTGAGTCATGTGTATCTGTGTTCTTAGAAAGTAAACTTTAAGATATTCCAATACAAAAAGCACTTGTCTATTTTGATGTAGCTCGACAAATTGAAACCCCTGTTCTCATTAAGATCCGTTGTTTGAGTTAAAGATCCCTTTCATAAACCCCCCTCCCGAGTCCCGACCCCTTGTCCTTTGTATTTCTCACAAAGCGTGGATTTATGAATTCGGTTCTCACGAGGGAGACTTCTAACCAATTGAAATCTATAAGAGATGCCTGACGCTGCCATGGCAATCCAATCTCCTAGCTCGTTTGGAACACTATTTGCCTTGCGGTCGTCCCATCCCCAAAAAACATCTTCATTAATCCTCAGATTCCCTCCCCCCTCTTTCCCTCACGATCTACCACCAACCTCCCTCCCACGAATTCCACTTTACCCTCTTAGCACTCCAGCTCCCCCCCATCTTCCTCAATGTTTCAGGGTATCGTCTGTGTCTTGGTTAGACGCGGGACGACCTCCGAGAGGAAGACAACTTGATGATCCGTCTACGTTCTGAGAATCAGCGCTCCTCGTTCTTTCATTGTCTTGACATAACCGGGGTTCCTTGCTCACTCATTAATATTCTTCTACCTATTGAGATAGAGCACCGGGATTGATACCCGATAAGTCCGAAAAACTCGTCAGTATGGCCTTCTCTTTCAATTAACTGGCATGGACCTGGATGATATGCCTATTCTTGATTTAAGTTTTGTTACGCAGGTCATTGACCGCCTCTGTGGTTTAGGGGTCAGAGTTCCTGGCTACAGATCCAGAGATCCCGGGCTCGAGTCCCAGCTCTTCCAGATTATATGTATAGCAGTGGGTCTGTAACGGAGTCAACTCAGCCTCGTGAGAACAAATTAATGTAAAAGTAATGACTCCGGTCTGCAATACTGAGATTAATGGCTGGAGGGTTCATAGTGCTGACCACATGCTACCCTTTATCCTCAAAAGTGGGCACTATCTTTTCTAACAAACGGTGGCCGTTCGGTCGGTGTTGCTTTATTGCGGGTTGACGCTATGGATTTTTATTTTTTGAAGGTCGATTATGAAAGTGCTCTTCAAATACTTTTAGAATAAATAAAACAACTATGCCAGTTTTGGCTTGTTATCATTCCAAGAATGCCAGAAAATATCAAATAGGTCTGATCTTTAGTCTTTCCGGCTTGACAGGCCATCATTCTTGGAATTAATGCCCCACACACTATCAATTTTGGAATGAATAAGCCCGGCATCAATCAGGGCATGACCTTGTTTTTGGACCACTTTTTTTTGCCGTGTGCTTGATAGGTTAGGCTAGGTTAGGGTGTTTTATGTAGCATTGACTGAATTATACTTTTAGGTATTATTATGAACACACTTTTTTTCGTACTTCCAATATTCTCTTATTTCTTAGAATTCACTCCTTCGGATGCGACTGAGGTGGCAGTAAACTTGTCTCTTTCCTCTCTTCGGGACGCAACTTGCTCCAGGGGTGGGATCTGGGATGCAACTCGATACAGCTCACCTGGGATTCGAACCGATACTTCCCCATCACTGGCAAACCATATTATGAGAGTAACATTTTGGCCACGTGTTCACTGGCATGGGTATTATGTGTGGTTAAAACTAATGTTGACCATACGGGGGCCGTTTACATAAAGGTATTTATAATATTCTTGATAACCACTTCGGTGGCCGCGTGGTCTAACGCGTTACCCTCGCAGTAGACTATATGGGCTATGACGGGGAGATTGAGGTTTAAATATAGGTTGGGTGTGCTGAGGGTAGTTTTTCCTCAGTGGTTTTCCACTCTACCTCCACGCAAAGACAGATACACTTTCTATAAAAATAGCCTTCTTAATCCCTAAAAACCATTAACGTAGTTAGTACATAGGCGTATAACCTGAACAGGTAGTAAGACACGGTGCTAAAAAAACATGGTCTAAATTCTAAGCTAAATATATATTTTAGTACCTTGCACCCTAGTATTTTGTAAGCAAAGAGAATAAGTGACAACATAAATTAATTAGAGAACTACGCTAACGAAGAGGTAACAAATTATTAAACTCTTTTTGACTGAAGTCGAACTGTCTTCAATCTGGTATTATTGAATGGAAACCACAAAGCCAGGGAAATATCCGCTCAGCAGACTTCAAGCTAAGCTCTGCTTCGGCAAACACTCTCACATGGTTTTCCAGGAACTCTCAAGAAGAAGAATAAGAAGAAGAACAAAAGCGGCTCAGTTGTAATTGAAAACTTGAGTCTTTGCAGCTAGCTGAAGGAAATACACATATCTAGTGTATGCTGGAGAGAATTGGTGGTGAAACCATACAAGTCCCTCTTTTCGATTTTATTATATATGCAAAATTAAATCGTTGAGGTCGTGAATATACCAGCTCACCTCTTATGTTTGCTGGTCTCGTGGCGTAGTAGTCAGTGCACCTGACTATGAGCCTAGGGGTCTCAGGTTTGATTCCCGGCTTGTATAGTGGGTATTTTCCCCTTATGAGGAATGACCCCCAAAGGGTTTGATAAATTAGCCTTAAGATAGGTTAAGACTCACATCGGCACCACAACTTCATAATAATTATCATCACATCGTCTCATTGCGAGTACGACGTGTAGACAATCTCCTTTGATGTACCCTGGGCAACGTTCTGTTCCACCAGAGCAGCTAATAGTTTACTCATAAGGCGACCTAACCTGGATGTCATGTGTCTCTCGGTTATTTAATACGCTATACGATAAAAAAAACCTCTTATGTTTATTTGGTCACGTTTTATGTTATTTAGATCCTGTGTCATCTAGGTCCTGTCCGGTCGTATTGAACCCCTACAATCCCTCGCATGTTTATTCAAACCTATGCCAATGCGACTAAGCAGACAATCTCATGCCAGTACCATCTCAGACCGTTGTTACACCCATGTCTCCTTGGACCAGTACCATTTAAGACCGTTGTCACACCCATGTCTCCTTGGAACAACATCATCTCGGACCGTTGTCACATCCTTCACACGCTATCTTGGTACCCACTCCTTCTTAGATCAATCCATGTCTTCTTGGACCAATACCATCTCGGACCGTTGTCCCATCTTCCACGCGCCATCTTGGTAACCACTTCTTCTTAGAATCCATCCATGTCTTCTTGGACCAATACCATCTCGGACCGTTGTCATATTTGCCAAGCGCCATATTGGTACCCACTCCTTCTTAGATCCATCCATGTCTTCTTGGACCATTACCATTTCGGACTGTTGTCACATCTGTCACGTGTCATTTTGATACCCACTCCTTCTTAGAGCCATTTCTCATACCAATACCAGCTTGAACAATTGTAATCTTACACCTCATTTTTAGGCCACTCTAATACTCTGAAAATATGTCATTTTGGGGATTTTTTTCGTTTGTTATAAGACGTTATTTTGAGGCCTTTTCTTTCTTCCCTCAGATATGATTTTCAGTGTAAGTTCAGCCAACGTCACCAGTCAAGCTGCACATTAACCAAGCCAAACGGAGAGATGCTATTCCCTCTTTAACTTTTCACTATTTAAATAAAATTTACCTGTATATGGCTGTAAAGAGAGCTAGACATATCTGGAAAAAACCCCACACTAAACGACGACTATCCACGATTTTTACCTAAACCTTTCCACCAGCATTAAATAAGACAAAACGAGAATGTTGAGGCCGAAATTTAACCAAACTATTTTGTTTGCACCAAATAAAACTATACATTTTAATATACAAACTTACAAACTAACCCTACTCGTAAATAAATAATATACATTTTTATTTTATAATTGGTTAACTTTGCTTTTGAAAGCAATTTTTTAAAATTTAATGCGAGTCATATTTAGATCAAATCAATATTTGATCAAATACTTTGAAGGATCCTCCTCAATCTACAGAATTAATTATTTATCTTGACCGCAAATAGCTAAAGCTGTTTAAATAAAATATATTGCTATTTCAGCTCAGTGCTCCTTTGGGAAGCGATCAATATAATTTTATATGAACTGTTTGCCCTTTGCCTTGCACATCAAACAGAACCTGGCAGTATATAATTTCTGGTTAAAATCGACTGGGTATAGCTGTCGTCCTTGGGG
>CABFOW010000678.1:12197-38750 GCA_902141385.1 Timema californicum
TTCAATATCTGTGGTATATGAAACATCCTCTTCAAGGGTTCTCGAACGTCCATCCGAAAGCTTTGACTTGTTTCATTATTATTTATTTCATGAGGAAACAAGTTCCTAAAGGTCATCTTGAAAATATTGGTTCCGACTCAAAAAGGTCAGCATTCATTTCCCTGACAGATTTGTGTGAACTTTAAATTCTTTCACCTTACTGTCTTGGTTTTTTTTATTACCATCGCATCGCGTCTTACTACCAGTCCGGGTTGTGCGCATACGTAATAATTAAGCCAATGTGTGTTACGGATGAGGAAAGTTGCGTTTTAAAGGAGGTATACCCATATTATCGTGGAGGGAGAATGGAAAACAATCTGAGAGAAACCACTTTCAGTACATCCAACCGGGGTTCGAACTCCACTCTCCTCGTCATATGCAGTTTAATATATCTAGAGAAAGCCACCTTAGACCAGTGGGGTTCACCCTTTTCTGTTCCGCCCCCAGATATAATTTATCTTAAACGTTTTGCCTCAAATTTTTTCTTAGCACCATGTATTACTACCTGTTCAGGTTATACGCGTGTGTGCTAATTGCGCTAACCGATTAAGAAAGAATACAGATTTTATTTTGAGGAATAGTACACACATATGTAGGTAGGAAGAATGGAAAATCATTTATAACCGGGATTTGAACCCCTACCCCCCGTCACTGTCAAACCCCAAAATTGTTGGTGGATAATACAAGTTATACATAGTCTATAGTCTACAACTAAAATAGTGACCTGGCGGTCTAGGGGTAAGGTGTCAGAGTTCTGTGCTGGCGGCCGGGGTTCAATCCCCAGTCCTGGCAAAGATTTATCTGATTACCAAACCCTTCCTTCACCTCTGACAAGACATCTTGTGAATGTGGGAAATGCCAGGCCATCCACCGTGGTTTGGATTCCACGTTAAACTGTAAGTCCTTCATTTCATCTCACAATCACCCTAGATTACCTCACATTAGAGTAAGTGCGTATAACCCGAACGGGTAGTAAGACGTGGTGCTAATAATAATAATAATAATACAACTAAATTAAAACTGGTTCTTACGAGCAAGTTTCTGGTGGATAGTTCTAAATCTGACCCTGATTATTCAATATTTATCATGAAATAACATAATATGTGTACATATTTACATGTATTTTTTAAAATCAATTACTGTTTCCAGCTTATGGTCCGAGTAATTTTTTTTTATTAAAGCAATATATTTTACACCACCGGCTTGCTGTCCTAGCCTAATATGCCTTAGAATATATCTCAAGAGTAGGACAAGCACAATATCCTGTCCCCGGCCTTTAATTTATCAACGCGAAAGATTGAACCGATATTTTCATCAATGATGAATATTTCCGCCATTCCGGGAATCGAACCTGTGATACTTAATCCAATAGGCAGACACGCTATCGACTGAGCTAAGGTGTCGGACATATTTATACTTATCTTTTTTCTAAATAATTACGTACCTCCTATAGGTTTATTACCACTGCATTAAATAAAGACCATTCGACCACCGAAGCGAATCACTATCGTGTTTGTGTATTTAAAGGTGAACTTCACAAACCGGCCTAAAGCGGGATACAAGAGAATCCAATCTATGGTCCGTAGTTTTTTTACAGCGTTTATAGCAAACATCTTTCAAGTCTAAAATAAATTAAATATTTATTCAGTATAGGTTGATTTTGGTAGGAAGAACAGTACGCGTTAGTTATTAACGTTACTAAAACAGTTTTAATATATTCATAAATCAAGTCAAGTAATCTGCAGCTGTCTCTTTTGATAGAATTATTATCAATAACCGCACAAATAATAAGATAAAATATTATAAATGTTGGCCGCAAGTAAATATCTCTGAATATTTACAAAAAGTTCTTTCTACTAAAATCAGGGTATAGATAATTTTAATTTAGTTTTATATGTATAGGAATTATTAAAGTTAATTTATATTGATCATGAATGTTGTAGAATTTGAAAATCAGAAACATTTTAATTGGAAATAAAATGTTAATGTTCAAATTCCGTGATGCCCCTGACAAATATCCATGAAGTGTTGATATTACTACGTGTAGAAAACTAAACTAACATAAATATATTATCTACGTGGCTGTCCTTAAATTACCTAAGGGTTTTGAGGGGTAGAGGTGGGCTCAGTGTTTTCTTTCTCGTGTTAGACTAGATTCCCGAAGACAAGGGCATCAGGCAGGGTTCAACCTCAGTTGGGTGCACTGAGGGTGGTTTCTCCTAGATGGTTTCAATTACTCCTCCAAGCAAATTCGGGTACACTTACTCAAAATTAAATCTTACTAATCCAAAACATATTAGTGTAATTAGTAGACCATGCATAGGCATATATCCTGAATGGGTAGTAAAAAAACTATGCTAAAAAACACCACTCCCCTCTACGTTACTGACAAGACAATAAGTGTCACAGTAACTTATTACTGAAGTCAGTGGTTCCCAACCTTTTTCACTTGCCTACCCCTTAGAAACCCATTTCCATAAATTGTGCCCTTAATCTATTTAGCAAAACGTTTAATTATTACATTAGTAAATATTTCTGATTTATTTGTTGCAACTGAAAATAAATTCTCTAATAATGAGATTTAAAAAAAAATGTGATAATCATCTGAACATAGAGTATACTTTCTTCATTCAAAAAGGTAAAGTTACAATGAAAACCAATCTATTTAATTAATTTATTACTTTATTAATAATTATAAACACTATTTAAGTTTGAAAGTGAAAACATTTTCTATGGTCAAATATAAAATAAACCTGTACTGCTCCTTACTATATAGTTGAGTTAATTTAATGAATTTTGACTGATCTTTTTTTCTGACACTGATGGGATATGTAGCTCTTCTCACCATTATTAAAATATTTTCGCGTACCTCCAAACGTCCTGGCACGTAAAACCCCCGCTTTCCCATTGGCAACCGCTGCTGTAAATGATAAAGTCATAAGGCGATGCAAACATATACTTAAACCCAAAAGAGCACAAAAGTATCTATTTCTGGGCCTTGCTTATCTCCGAATTGCATAGTATTGCCCAAGCCCTTTTATATTTTGCTTATATGATACATATGAATAAAAACTTACTCAAATACTAACACAAGTGTGGGCATTGGAAAGTGCACATGACACAACACTAACTACAAAACCGCCAAGCAAGATTTTATTAAATAAATGTTGTGACACAATCGTACAAACTTTCTCATATTGTATCCTAATATAACTTCGAGGACATTTTAAATAAATAGATTCTTAGTAAGCTACCCTTAAATAAGTTAGATTTTAAACCAAAATGTTCAAATAAATTTAGCAAAATTAAAGTTTTCAAAAAAAATAATTATTTGTTAACTATGCTAAAATTATTTATTTGTAAAAATCAATCTTCTACGTATTTCCAAAACATTCACATTTTATATCATTTGTTTTAAGTAAACTACCCTTAAATTAATTTATTTTAGAAAAATAAAGATAAATTATAATTTATACGTAAAATAGTATCTCAATATTTATGTTATACCAAATTGCTAAAGATATTTTTATAAAAATATTCAAATTAAATAAACAAGTAAACTATCAACGACAAAACCTTACCCCCGAAACAAGTTTACAGGTTTATTTGTCATGTTCATGCCAAAATTTCCCTAGATATACATTTTAGGCCATTTTAAAAATAATTCAAATTTTCAAAAATCCCTTTTCAATAAAATACCCCTTATCAAATGTTTACCCAAAACAAAGAATACAGGGTTATTTGTCATGTAAAACACTCCCAAGATATTTATTTGGAACCAAATCATTGGGGCCATTTGTAAAATATGTCAAGTTTTGAAAACTCAGCCATCAGTAAATTACCCTTCAACAATTGTTGCCCCAAAATAAATTATTTTGTTATTTCTCATGTCAAACAAATCCTAGATATGCATTTTAAACACAATCGTTAGAGCCATTTTCAAAAAATTACTCATCAGTAACTTACCCTTAATTGAAGGGCTGGGTTATGAAAAAAATTGTTATGGTATAGCCCTATGATAACTAAATAACAAGTTTGAACAAAATCCATCCAACCTTTTTGAATTCGTGTCCAGGGACAGACAGACATGGCGACAGACAGAATGTTAAAATCAACTTTTTTTGTTTGTGTTAACATAAAACGTAAACATTTGTCATACTCTTGCGATAGATTATTTTCACGATCACAATACATTCTTGCGGCAGGTTTTACGGACGAGTATGTAAATCCTCCGAATGCTCCTCAAACTGTTGGTTTCCGCCGCGAGATACGAACGCCAGAGGAACATTCAAATGGAACGTGAGGCCATGAAGGGGAACCGTCATAAAAAACAAACAAGAAAAGAACGGCACGCCACGCAGCGTCGAACCTAAAAAAAAAAAAAAATTCAACATGGGTTTAATCAAAATCCAAGGGCCCTTAGGATGCAATTTGAAAGCATCCTCCTCCTCTACCCTCATCTACATTATCCGTAGTTTTGGTATGTGAGCTTATGGTACTTAGTCCTTCGCCAGTCAGGATTAAAATTAATTTATCAGGAGCAATCCAATATATTACGGGTTTTCGTAGACTCGCTTTATTAGCATAGGACCTGGTATATTGTTGAACAATGAGGCTTACTACCCTTTCAGACTACCCCCATATTGACCCTAGAGGCGGTAGGGTTTAACAAAGTAGAATCAAGGAAATGTACCTGAATTTTCTTTGATGGGAAGTGGGAAACCATTTAGGGAAAACACACCTTCAGTATACTTGGTTAGGGTTCGAACCGTTTTCTCCCTGACGCGGGCAAACCAAACCAGACTAGTTTGACGTTTAGTCCGCGTTTTAGTACCAGTTTGGCTAGTCTTAATACCCTTTCTGATTACACTCATGTGTATTGATTACGCTATTGGAGTAGGGGTGAGGAAGGTAGAAATTTGAGGACATTTACTTTGATTTGTGTGAAGGGAGAGTGATAAGCCATTTAGGAAAAAAAAAATACTCACTACATCCGATCAGGATTAGATCCCCGATCCCCCCATATCATCAGCAGCTTAGTCTACTGCAAAAGTGACGCTTAAGATCTGTGTTTCTCCATTTTTCTTAATAGCGAACCACTTGGTAAGCGTTCGGCGAAAACACAGACCACCCACCTTGAGGTAGGATGGAAGGGGACGCGAGAAAAGGTCAGTTTTTTTTGCAAGCTCTGATGGAAAACACTTTTTAACCGAAATAAATAAAATATTGCTTCAGTACAAACATAAAATTTAATTTTCTTCACATGCTGATATCAACAGTTCTTGAATAGCTGTCACGAGCATATTATCATTTGATGAGAAACCTTTTAAATGAACAGAAAAAGTGGTTCAGAACACCCTTGACAGATATTCAAGAACTGTTGATGTCACCATGTGAAGAAAATTAAATTTATTGTTTTTATTGGAGAAATATTTTATTTAGTTTGACAAGAAAAAAAAAATTTCGCCATAAAAACTGCAAAAAAAACTGTCTTTTTCTCGTGTCCTCTTCCAATCCACCTTAATATAATACTTCCCTTTCATTTGTGGAACCAGGAAATTTTCTAATGAATTTTTTATCAAGCAGTAAATACAGAATATTTATATAGCTTTGTTTCATATCAACATTTTACTGTCCAATTTTGATAGGAAGGGCCTTATCTGAAGGTTAGAAATAATATTAAATCAACTTACAAGTCAGGTCATGTCATACGACCTGTCACATTTAATACATAACTTTATTAACAAAATGAAGATTTATTTTTTGCATGTCTGAAACAAAGCCGGGTACTTATGATAGTTATTAATTTTTCTTTAGCACAGCGTCTTACTACCCATTTGTATTAGACGCATATATACTAATTGCGTTAATAATTTTAGTGATTAGGAAGGTTATATTTACAGGAAGTGTACCAGCAATTGCGTGGATGAAAGGTAGATAAACATTTAGGAAAAACACATATTCAGTACACCCGACCGAGATTCAAACCTTGATCTCCCCGTCATTGGCAATCTATAGTATATTACGACCATCAAAGTGGGTAGCTATTAGTAAAATAACATTATTTATATAGTAACATTTTTATGAATTTCAGCTATTTTCATGAATACTGGACTGTATTTGTGGAACAAAGCATAATTAAAAGTGGATATATCCTGTCAATACTGTACTCTTTTACATTATTTCATTTCTAATAATGAAAACAAAAAGTTTAACTCTGAAAATGTCGACCTTGAAATTATGATGCTAAAGCATTTTATGTGCCTAATAATCCCAAACAATTCTGTCTGTCCTCAGGGTGTTTTATTTTATTTTGATTGACTCCCTCAAATAAATAATAGTTATATTTTAAGTACTTTTGAAAAATTGACATTTTTAACGACTTTGTTTGCACCGAAAAATCTTTATGTTATGATGTAATATGAATAATTTGAGGTTAAATTACTGATTACTTAGTTTAAAACTATAATATACTATTTGAGAAAGCAAATGGGGTTATGCCGTACCATTAATTTCCCCGTGGTCCTATGTGCGGGCCACTTGGCACAGTGCCACGAGCCACACTTTGAGAACAACTGTTATGTACTAATGTACTATGTACTAATAATGCTAATGGTTCTAGGGACTATAAAGGTTATATTTATGGGAAGTGTACCCACATTTACATGGAGGGAGAGTGAAAAACCATTTTGGAAAAATACCCTTGGTGCACCCGACCGAGATTCGAACCTCAATCTACCCGTCATCAGCAATCTAGCTTACTGCGAGAATAGTGCATTAGACCAATCGAACCAAGGAGATAGTTTTTGATTTATTTAAGTGTGTTAAAATGTTCTCGCTAGTTTTTGATTAATTAAAGTGTGTTAAATATTATGGATAGTTTTTGATTTATTTAAAGTGTGTTAACATGGTCTTGCTAGTTATCGATTTATTAAAGTGTGTTAATATGTTCTTTTATATATACGTATATATATATATATATATATACATCCGGTAAGCTGGAGCGGATCAGTAAGACGTGTAGCTGTGAAATAACCTTTGGGTGAATCAACGAATGTCTGCGAAATATAATTGGTTCAAGCTCTCAATTCATTAAAATGTTATCTGTAAATCCAGGGTAATCCCTAATGGATGATGTCATTACAGAACTACTGCAGTGCGAATTACTGTTCCTGGCGTTGTTTATAACAAGTTAGTTAGTGTTTGACTTAATCTTGTATCACAAGTGATATCGAAATCCGATACTTTTCTCTTCGTTTGGAAAATGCAGGAGAGTTTCTCTCTAGATGAAATGAAGCGATGTAATATGAGAGCCCTTTTCATATACATGCAAGCCTCTTCGATCTGCGCCATGTGCAATAGGAAATTATTTGAGCTGTACAGTGCAAAAATGTAACTTGTTGCAAGTATTTTTATTGTTGGATAAAACTCCAGCTTGAAGTAGTTTGGGTATCAGTATTTGGTTTACCTCAAAATGTTTTTTTTTTACTTTATCATATAGAGAATTTATTGTAACCGTAACAATTTTTTACCTGGTTAGTATAAAGGATCTGACGTTTTATGTATCCCAGAACTAAAAAAACGTGGGTTTTACAATTACCTCTGCACCCATCTATGTCTGTAGTGATATTAATACTTTCTAAAAAAAAGTAAATAGTTTACTTGTGACTTATTTTTGAAAATTCAAGATTTTTCTAAAATGACACTTGCATTGTTATCCAAGTTTAACAAATGACCTTTACGATTGGGTTCAAAATGTATTCAGGTGAAGTATCTTATACTATAAATAATATGGGGTATTTTTTTATTCAAAAACCAATTTATTGGAGGATAGTTTGGTAGTGACTAATTTATGAACATTATAAATTTATATAAAAAGAAGGTCTAGGATTTATATTAAAAATTTACATCTTAAAAGTATTTAATATACTTAATATGTTTGTTTTTATGAGGAAAATCTATCCAAGATTAGTTTAGTTAATTATACGCAATCTTTAAATCATGACATTTTTCAAAAATGACTCCATTAGCTCTATATTTTAGAATATTTCTTTTCATGGAGGGCGTATCCAGGGCCTGTTGTCAGTGTGGTAAGGAGGAGACGGGATATTGGTTTTAATGAGGATCCTTCAAGTATAAATTTAATACTTTTAATTAATAAGGAATATAGTTTATAATGATTTTAAACTAAAATAAAATTTACAAAATTAACTTTAATTAAAATTATTGTAAGAGCCTAATTATTTTAAGGCTTATTCTGGCAGGAGGTTAACCCATGCTTATACATTTCCTTTAAAGTCAAGAGTATTGGGTTGCCTTCCTGTTGAGAACAGCTCATATAGTTTGTACGTTGTTGACTGTTGGAAGCCATACTTGACGCATGTGTGGTAGAGTTGTCTTTAGACGAGGTGTTGACATAATATGTGATTTGGCAGTTCACCCCTGCTGGAGGTTCGATCGTGGGTCTGTGGGTAGTTTTCGTGAGTCCCCTTATCGCGCGTGCTTCCTCGTCACGGGGGATTACCTCATACTTATGTAGTAGTTAGCATTTATCTAGAGTAATAAATATATCTTCTTGGACTAACTCGCTAGCCTCATTCCCTACGAACCATCCATCCCAACCCCTACCGCTCGGGGTCCATCCCAACCATGTAACCCCCTAAGGTGCTCCGGTAGTGTAGTAGTTAGGGTTGGCTACCGGGCACCCCAAATAAATAGGGACGTTATATAATAATAATAAAAATAGTACTTTTAAGAAAAAGCACAATATTTATTAACAAATTTGCAATTAATTAAAACATATAACAAAAAATCAGCTTCACAATTAAAGTTAAAAATATGTAGAGTTTAAATGCCTAAAATGTTTATGTACTTATAAAAGTAATATGAATTTTAATAGCAATTACTGGTTATCAAGCTTAGCTCAGTATTCTAATATACCACTCTCACCTACGCCTAAAAGCTAGAGGCCACTAATAGCCTAAAAGAAAAGTAAGAAAATAGCTGGAAAATTTAAAAGAAATATCTTAATTATTTATTCAATGTAATAAACAGAGGTAAAACAACAAATTACATGGCCTTACAAGTCAATATGAAGTGTGTTGGAAAATAAATAAATCATGGCTGAGTCTGCACTTGCGCAGTACGTTTGAGAGTGTTTTTAAATCTCTTAAGGTAAATTATTATTTTATCTTAACAAGTCTGGAAGAGACCAAAAATATAAACAAATGTTCGATATTATAAAAAATAATTTAAAGAACCTTTCTTAAATGATTTACTAAGCATCTGCTTTACCACAATGAATTCAGACAAAACAAATTTAGGAACAAGATTTAAACTTAAATAATCGAATAATATATTTATTAAAAAATTAAATTATTAAACCTTACGATGATCACAAAGAGCTTAAAGAGCTTCTTTTAAATGGTTTACAACGCGTCTGATTCATCACTGTGAGTACAGACAAAACAAATTTAAAATTAAGCATAAAATATATATTTAAATATCGTATCAAATATTTATTATTAGCATGAAGGTTTGACTTCCCGACTAAAACTCAAACCTTTGTGGAACTATTACCCTCAACACTTTTGAAGAATTCGACAAAATTCCTACATTTTAATATTTAATATCAAAATAGAATACAAAGAAAGCATTGTTACGTTAGAATACTTTGTAATTTCTCACTAAAAGAATCGTTGAATTTTAAAATCAAAACCATATTAACCAATAAAAATAATTTACTTTAATATTTACTCTAAAGAAGATACGTCTACAAAAATAACCTATAAAAGAAATATCATCAAATTAAAGAATTTAAACAATTACTGGTTACAACACGAGCAATAAAAATTGATATTTAAATTACAAAATTTCAAGCCAGAAAAAAAATAAAAAAATGTGGTTACCAGAATATTTCAAGAAATTACAAACATACTAGCGCCCAAGCGGCAATAAGAAACATTAAGTGTTTCATAACAGAATTTACTGTCAAAAATAAAATCTTTAGCAAAAAATTACAGATGCCTACACTGACCGATTTCAACTACATAATAAAACTAAGTGTTCAAGATAATCAAACCCATTATTGAAATATCAAGTTTTTATAATCAATAATAGATATATTTATAGCCATCCCGGCTAGATAATGTTCTAGCCCTGAATAGAACTTCTTGTGGAAGTGTCGGATGTAATAGTCTTCGATGATAGCTGAACGCTAGCTATATATAGATCTAGTTTATGGATTGGTAGGTGGGAAATTTCCTTATTATGAAATTGATTATTCGTAATATAACTTCACAAGCCTAGCAGCTGGTGGATATGCTATGTCTCTTCAGTCACGTCCACCAGTTTCTTAGTGTGTTATAGATCTATTTGACTTGTTCCCAAGACACGAACACCAGACAGATGGTGAGCGGCTGCAGACTCTAGCTACGTTCATTCGGTCACGTAGACCAGTTCAAGAATATGAGTGGTCCTCCTGTAACTCAGCCAGCCCAATCAAAGAACTTCTGGATCCCTCTATTGAAACATGATGTCGCTGCATCATTTATAGCTTGCTTAGAACTTCTCTTCATTCTAGAATTTGGTTAGAGCAGGCTGGTTATGGAAGTCACGCTAGTCCGGAAAATACAACGATTAAGTAGAGCAACTATATTAAACATAGTAATATTGTGATATTTAATAATGCTGGATGTCTATGAGTATAGGTTTATTTGGGGTGGTAGTATACTAGCTAGTCTTGCTAGTGTTTATATTGCAGGATGTCTATCTGTATAGGCTTATTTGGGGTGGGTAGTAACATTGTAATATTAGCAGTACAAGCTAATGATTCACTAATTACTGGAAATATTTAGTTTTAACCATTTGTATTTCCACACATTGCCGCAGCATATTGGAGATTGAAATATGGCAAGGAAGATGTTAGAGTTCATAATTCTTTACAACATTACATTGGTATGGTTTTAAATATTTTATGGTTTTTTATTCAAAAAGGGGGAGGGGCAATCGCCCCCATTGATTTCATTGTTGGGTACACCACTACTTTTCAATTGTCTTAAACTATAATATAATATATGGCACAATATTTACGATTTTGTAGTACCATATATAAACTCCAGATTGGTATATTTAATATTCTTTAAAAGGTAGTTTGAACACACATTCTTCTAGTCATACACACAGAGATATAGCTCAGGTTAATTTATTATATCACGCATTACTTTGTTATTATATAGACACTTTATCTTAGGCAGTAGTGCGTCTGCCTAATGAGCTAAGGTAGTGGGTTCCATTCCCCGGAAAGTTTCATCTTTCAAAGTGAAGAGTTTACGACAAGTGGACTAAGTGCTGTGTCTCTTCTAAAATTAATTTAGTTCTTAAGTCGTGTGCTGATTATAGCAGTTTGTATAATGCACGATAAATATCCCAAATTAAAAAATATATAATTTAATTTTACTACAATAACACACTTATTTTTCTGTGCATCTGACTACCCGTACGGTCTATCCGTATATTTACACTAATATGGTAGGGATGAGGAAGGTAGAACTTAAAGAAATTATACCAACAATTATGTGAGGAGAAAAATAAATAAACATAGAAAATAGAGAAACAAAGTAACTATAAAAAATGGAGTTAAGAGAGAAATAATTAAAGAGGGAGAAAAAGAGAAAGAAAGAGAAAATAGAGAAAAATAAATAAATACAAAGAAAAGAGAGAGGCGAAAGAAAGAAATGAAGAGAGCGAATACACCCATTTAGAGAATACCATACTTAGTATACCGATCAGG
This sequence comes from Timema californicum, assembly GCA_902141385.1. NCBI lineage: Eukaryota > Metazoa > Arthropoda > Insecta > Phasmatodea > Timematidae > Timema > Timema californicum. Next base: position 24,028 of record CABFOW010000678.1, read on the forward strand.
ATTCGAAACCCTTCTCCTCCGTCTTTTACATCGACAAACAAGATTCGATTAGGCTGACATTTTAACCTCGTGCCCATTGATGGGGGTCATAAATCTCATATTAATCTTGCTGATCTAAACAAATTAAGTCATTTGAAAAACATTCCAATCAAGATATATCCATATAAGATGTAAGTAATCATTCTTTTGGAACTCTCATATTATGAAAGCGACCTTTAATGCCCTCGGTCGGGATCTGATCCGGGTCTCCAAAGATAATTGGGGTATTTAGCGTGCACTTTACGAACATACAGATTATATTAGCACACGACCTATAATCGAACTAAATTAGAGAACAATGAGACCTCCTTGACCAATCCAACAAAACAGAAAGCACAAATAGTAAAACGAAATCATTAACACACTCAGAGTGATTCGTTTGAGTGCATTATTTTTCAATCATCTGAGAACAGAAAGTTGTAACTCAGCACGCGCAACTCACCTCATTGCGGAAGTAATAATCTAATGGTAGTCCTCACTACCTCATTATTTAAACCAGACAGTGTTTCCAAAATAAACACATAAACTCCAAAATAAACAACAATAAATGAAAAGCATATATAATTAAAAAAAACCATAAGGTTACTCTTAAAACGTAAACTCATCAAGAAAAAGGCTCTAAATCGATTTAAGATGCTTATTTTTAAGGAATATATTTAAATATGTATAGAAGGAAAAATTATGATATGCGAACAATTAAAACATTTTAAAGATCAAATATTGGTATATTTGTTTTATATAAAATACCCTATCAAGGTTAATATATATATTTCTTAACGTTAGTAAGTTAACTTGAAAATAATTAAACAAATTAAATTTTTCATTAGTTCTCACGACATCTATTGGCCAACATAGCACATTAGAGTTCATAATAATAATGATGACTCAACTTACAAATAACTGAGAATATTTCAAATTTATATATACACACTATAATTTCAACCTAGTCGGATTCTAAATAAGACCGAAAGTAATCTAGGCTTTTTATTATCAGTCATCGTCAATAAGAAAATAGCCTTAATTAATTTTTAACTCAAGAAGTCAACTTCCACAGTAAATAAACATTTAATAAATAAGAAGATTATTTGCAATTCTAGTTTAAATATTAAGTTACTCTTGTTTTCCTAATAGCAAACGATACAGAATGAAATTAACAAAAACGTAATATTATTAGAAAGATCGATTTATCCGATCTATTTACACAATTAGCTAACTCTCTATCTGTCTCCCGGACATAATAGTAATATTCGACATATATCGAACTTAATCTTAATCTATAACTTCAATATAACGGTCTATGAACCACCTCGAAACATTATTCATGATTAGATTTAATTTCAATCTCTGATATATGAGTATAACAATAAAAATGAAAATAATAGACAGAATAGCTAAATTTTGAAAATGTTACATTAAAAAAAACTTTTAAGCCAAAAGTTATATTTTTCTTTCATTTTAAATTGTGTAGCCAAAGCTACGAATTCCTCAATCCAGAGTTAAGTCCAAGAGTTCCAATCATGTTGCCATACTGGCGTCATATACGCTTGAGAACCCAGAGAAACATAGAAGTCAAGGAACAAGGTGGGGGGGGGGACATATTTGGGTCACAAAAGGGAGGAATACGCATGACAACAAGTTAAGAACAAACTCTAAGGTTCTAGATATTCTCCTATAGACTGGAACGGGCATTGCTTCCTTTTTTAAACTCCTTGGAAAGTTCCACTATCTCGCGACCTCTAGGGGTCTCCCCTCGAACTTGGGTGGGTTCAATCAGTTCACTACGCGTCGTGGTCTTGCTTGGATGTATATTTATGTGTCACTGTACTGTAGTCGTGTGAAGTGGGGTAAGTAGTTCATTCCCCTTCGTCTCGTTTCTTCTTTAATTGTAGCAAATGCTACAACACATACAACACCTATTTCACCAGCCTTCAATTCATTATATCGTGAAAAAGAAAAGCCAATGATAAATATTTCGGCCATGACGTGAATTGAACCCGATCCCTTAATTAAGGTGATATACGTTATAATGAGCTACTATGAGCTAAAGTACCGGACCAGCTATAATGCAATTATATTAATTGCTTTTAAAACTATATACTGCTAATATATTTTCCGCTCTCAATTACGACAAAAGGGTTATCTGACTTTGGTAGATGTGTCGCTTAGCACGGGTTAGGTTATTTCGACGCATGTGCGATAAAAATTGACTTTGTAATTCCTTAGACGGAGATTTCTTTTCATTTTCTTCCACTTCTGTTATTCCCTCAACCCTCTATTTTTTTACGTTGGAGTTAACTTATTGGAATCAAGAAAGAGAATAGTTTTATATATATGTATATTTCCAATATGCTAGTCATTTTAATCTGAACAAGAAGAACGAATGAATGCATATTCAATGAAACAGAACCTCGGGGAAAAGTTTTAAAATTAAACCCAATCGAGAATGTCACGTTTTAATCATTTCTGCATGGACAGTTTGAGCATATTTTCCAGTCTAGATTTCGTAATATCGCTTAGAAAATATCAAGCCGAAGTTGGCTGTCACAAACTTTTCCATGGGTTACTTTGTTGGGATGAGATATTTAATATTTCAAATTAACCGGGGCAGGAGTTTTACTTGTTAACCACATTTTTATGTACAATCCGATGCAATACCTCATTTCTCATACAGTGTTTTATTTATATACAGAATATTCGTAAACTCATAGCCCAAACCGCACACATAGCTTGTTTGAACTAGAAGTAATAATAAAACCCTTATACACTTACACCAGGAAAAACATGTTAATACCATTAAATTGTGTTCAAAGTTTCGGCTTACAGTACCGGGAGAGCAAAGCTGTTCAAGCATGCGTGTACAACAGGTCGCATAGGAGCAAGGCGTGCGGCATATCTTGGAGTACGGCAGCAGAACATCACACAATTAACAGTAAACAGCACACTAGTCCAGCTAGAAATGCGAATACGTTCTGAGGGTCATCTGTAACGGTCCTACATCACATAAAGTGCTTGCCATTATTACATGTGTAGTGCCGCGCGCCTAACTCCTATGCAAACTGTTGTACACATATGCTTTGCTCTCCCGGCAATGTACGCCAAAACTTTGAACACAATTTGATGGTATTAGCATAGTTTTCAAGATGTAAATGTATATGGATTTGGTTTTACTGTTGGATCAAACAAGCAGTTTGGTCTATGAGTTTCAGAAAATCCTGTATAGCATTTTATGCAGATACATTTTTATAAGCTAGTATATTCTTTCATGTGTCAAGACTATGGTTTTGAATTCTCAACTTATGTTTATCACAATTAAATGCTCAACCAATAGAGCTACCAAGGTTTAAACTTTATTTATAATAAACATAAGGATGCTATACTGATTGAGCTACTAAAGTATCTATCTTTATAACAAACGTGACATTCCTGTACAATTTTTAGATAGCAAGGTTTTTGACTCAATTTATGTAAAAAAAAAACACACCTTGTGATGCTCTCTACCTAATTAGTTACTAATTTTTTTTATTTCTATGTACAGTGAACTCGAGAGTGTTCTATAAATGTAGATATAAAGGTTTAATTTTAATATTTAATAATCAATACGTTTGATTAGCTTAGTGAATATAACAATGGCTCATAAAATCACAGTTCCAAAGCTAATATGTTTGGCATGGTAAATTAGAGGACTGTAATTTGATTCTTTTAAAATACATTTTCCCCCAATTGTTTTCACACTTTAGTGGCAGTATCACTGACAAATACTTGAACTAAATAATGCCAGGAGACATGATACAACTAATGAATTAAAAGTTAGTGCAAGAGATTGGAAAGAGGTTGAGAAACCACAATGGGATTTTTTTTATAACTGCACCTCTTGTGTAGGAATAGAACACGATAAAACTCTTGACTATTATTTGTGTAAGGAATATAAAATATATTGATTCGAAGTGTTCTAATTTTGTTTTAGAAATATAAGAATTTACAATAAAAATATTAACAACATTATTTAGTTTTCTAATGACCTCGTTGATACGTGATGTGTGGGTTTTTCTTGGTTCTTTTTTTAAGTTTACATTTCATATACATTTTACTGTTAATTCGATAAATCAGGTTAGTATACATTATCATCGTATGCTATGTATAGTAACCAACATTTCTGGTGAATGTAATACATTTTCCGTGTTGTAGTTAAATTATTCTCATTAACGTGTTATTATGAATAAAAACCAGTACCCTCTGGTTAGAGTGAAAAATCTCATTATCTTTAATTGAGTGCGGACGTTTGATGTTATCTTGATATGAAATTTAGCTAACCTAACCTAGCCATTCAATTGATTTTCAAAATATTATAATTTTTCATTTCAGCTAAACAGATTTTTTTTTAATCACGCCAGACAAACGGGTTTTATTGTAAAGTAAAATAACCGGTTAAAATGATAAATTGCATGGAGTTAATCCCATTAACCACTAATATCAGATACTATGGAAAATAACCGGTCATTATGCATAGCAAATAATGTATTACTTTAACGGTAGCATACATACTATTTAGTTTAGTGGAAAGCAGAACTTTTGACATTGTACCACGGTATTGTTGAATAAAATCGACATTTATACCCAACCAGAAATTTCTAAGCCAGAAACACGAGTACTGCGAATGCCAGGGGCCAAACCAACTTGATGCTCAATTTAATGGAATTAAAAAGATGTCATGTAATTACGCGCGGTGTGGGGTTAACACAGTGTCACGCCGACAACTAATCAATAACACGATCCACTAGCCATCACGGATTGCATCGCTGTTAAATGGATTTACTGTGTCTAGGTGGAGCATACGAGATTTTAAACTCAAGTTTTGATCAGTTCTAAAAAAAATATAATAACCACAACGGAACAAGGTTATCAAAGTCTAGAAATCCAATAATGATCACTGATTCATTTGCTGATGAACTAACTTATTCGCTTGTTGATTCACTTAATAAATCACTAAACCCGCTCCAGTGGCCACATGGTCTAACGCGCTACTTTCACAGTAGACTAAACTGCCAATAACGGGGAGATTGAGGTTCGAATCTTGGTTGAGTGTACTGAGAGGGGATTTTCCAAAATGGTTTTCCATTATCTCACCACGAAAATGCGGGTGCACTTCCTAAAAATATTAACTTCCTAATACCTAAAACTATTAGTTTAATTAGTACATAAACGTATAACCCAAACGGGTAGTAAGACGCGTTGTTAAAATAAATGACTAGCTTATTCACTTTCTGGTTAATTTACTCATTTCCTTTGTCGATGCTTTTAATAAATTGTCAGATGATTCAGTTTATAATTAATTTACTGTTTCTCTTATTGATTCACTTGATGATTTTTTGTTGAGGTATTTTCTGATTTACTTGTTGATTCCCCTATTTATTTATTTAGCAAATATTTTGTGTATATTAATTATTAGTGTAAATTCATAATGAGATTTTTAATTTTCTTACAGTTACAGTTTCAAATTAAATGGGTCAATTCTTAAATTAAAACGTGTACACCTTAAGATGATTTTTTTTAAATATTTAAAAGTTATACTTATTAGAGGTAGAATTTAATGCACCAATAGCTCTTAGATTATGATACCTGTAAATATACCGAAATAAAAAATAATACTCACATAAATATAATTTTACTGCACGATATTTAAAGGTAATTTGTAAACATGAAATATTAGATCATAATTGGTTATAAATAGTGTTTTGAACCTATTTAGTTGGAAATATAGTTTTCCTATTCATCCTAATACACAGGGATGGGACGTGGGTTGTTGCCAGTGTAATCAAGGGTTGACGAGACTGTACTGTCCCCTTCCAAATTTCCACTAAGGATAAAATCTGCTATTTAATTCAATGTACCTACAATTTATTAATTACATTATTAATTTTTATTTGTGTTTGGTCATATATTAATAAGAGGGAGGAAACAGTTTAATGTTACAGTCGTGTTGAACATCACCTAACTCAGAAAATATCCACAAGACAAACCTGCTAGTGTCATAACAAACATTTTTTATTTAGTTACGAGTCCCCACAGCACATTTGAGATATACGCTTGTGTATTAAGTACACTAATGTGTTTAGGTATATGATGAATTTAGGGGAAACGCGCGTAAATTTACGTAGATAAAGATTTCGAACCCGTTTAGTAAAAACCACCCCCAGTACACCCGATCCTGATTCGAGCCCCGATATTCCCGTCATCAGTAGTCTAGTCCAATGCAAGAGTAGCACGATAGACCGTGTGGCCACCAAAGTGGGTCACGACTTATAAACTACTTAAATCTAGAGCAACGCACATAACACCCAGCCCCCCACCCTCCACCGGATGTTAATTCATCATTGTTAAAGGGGAAACCCACATTTCACCAATGATATATTTTTTGGCTATACCGGCTATCGATCCCAGGACCCTTAGTTTAGTAGACAGACACACTACCGACAGAGATAAGGTATCGGTCAATAGATATAATATATACACTGTTCATATTAAGAAGATTCATATTGTAATTGTGTAAATAAAGTGAAAGTTATGTGAAAAACGGCCCGGATTTAAAGATTGTAAGATACCGGGCCAGCAAACACTGAATAAAAAATAAATAAATATATATACACTGTATTTTTTTGTAGAATATTTCAAATTATACTGCCCAATATGGGTTTATTAACCTCCCAAAATTTATTTTATTAAATATGCACACACACACACACACACACTTTCATAAAATAGCAAAACACAAATACTCAGTATATTTATACGTATTTTTATGAATTAAATAAATGTATAATAATATGCAATCATGACAATTATTAATATTCAAATCAATATATATTTCACATCTGCCGCCGAGGGTTTACCTTTAAGGCGGGATGGAAGGGGATGCGAGAAAAAGTCAGTATTTTTGCAATTTTTATGGCAAAAACAAATAAAATATTGTTCCAGTACAAACATATAATTTAATTTTCTTCACATGGTGAACTCAAAATTTCTTGAATATCTGTAAAGGGTGTCCTGGAATTTAATAACAAATTTTTCTCTTCATTTAAAAAGTTTGTCTGCTAATTCCACAATTCTCATGATAAATATTCAAGAACTTGAAGAGCATGCAACAATAAGGGTGCAGATACACTTTTATTAACTTTTGGGAATCAAGAAAAAACTGCTTTAAAAATTCCACATTCATAGAAGGTCCCTAATTGTTTTAGCATATAAAATAAATGATAACACATTATAGCCTATGCAGTCACTAAAATTCTGATATTTCATCACTTGGTGGCAAAGTGAAAGGGGGGAGGGTTTCAACCCTGAAGTTGCAACCTTATTGCACAAAAAAATATGAAAAATTGAATGAAATATTTGATAAATTTAATAGATAACATATTTGTTTGCTACTTTCATGTAATAACCCATCGCAAAATAAAGAAACAGAAAATTAAAAAAACTCAACTTTTAGCTTATACTGAGCTATATTATTTAACTATTCATCAGAAAGTTTAACATTCCGATCATTGTCATCTATTGCCGAAACGTTTTCTCCTTCGGGATTGTCACTTTTAAGTGCTTTATAATATCCTATTTCAACAGGAGGTACAGAAGCCCCATGGCTTCTTTGGTGCTGACTGACAGCTCACAGATGACTTCTGACAGTCAACATTTAGGTATGTACCTAAATTTTGACTGTCAGAAGTGACAGCTGCTAAACACATGTGTTTGCAGATCATATGGTTCGGCGTAGGGATACATAATTTGGTCTGGTAACTTTTCAAAGCCGTCAGTTGTGAGCTGTGAGCTGCCAGTCAGCACCAAATAAGTCATGGGGCTACTGTACATAACGTTCAGGTAAACATATTACGTCCCTGTATATGGCTTTCTTTACTGGAAGAGGAGATGATACTTGATTTAAAACGAATGCTTTTTTCAACATTTCTTTCAATGTTGAAAGTGTTGTAGACCAGAAGGTAAGCAGACACACTTGACAACACCAGGTTTTGGTGGTCCTTACTGTATTCAAATTCTCGATATTTTGAAATCGCGAATTGTTGTTTTTTCGCACATTAACAATCACTTTTTTGAAGTGTCTTTCATAATGTTCCGTAAAGTTAAGAACCATATTTTCTGTAACAAGACGAGATATAAAAGTTTTAGATAAAAATTTAATGTTCTGCACATACTGTTGTCTTTCTTTATTAGTATTGAAACTTATTGATAGTCTCTTGCCTTTTGATAGCCTTAACTTTTTTTTTATGTTCCTGAACTATTTAAATCATCGTCACTATTTTCACTAATGTCACTTTTTGAAATTTCATAAATTTCAGATGAACTACTACTAAAATGATCCGATAAACTATCACTATGGTAATTCATTTTTACAATAAAACCCAAAGAAAATTAATGTGTACTTCTACTGAAGTTCTGCTTTACATAAACAACTGAAAACAAAACATCACAGTAAACAAATACATAGAGAAAGTTATGCATATCCAGGTTACCCTACATTCTCAGTCAATTTTTTTTTATTGGTGCAAAAAAGATGCAGCTCTGGAGATGCGCCCTTATGGCATCAAACAACTATGGATCTAAGCATAGTTAGTACTATAACATTTTAATGGAAAGTTGGAGCTGCATTCTTTTTGCACCAATCGAAGGGGGTATTTTTATATAAGTAATACTTTATAACTCAAAATTGACCTAAAAGGGAGCTGGATCCTTTTATCTGCAGGGTCTTCAACTGCTGATATCAACATGTAAAGAAAATTTAACTAGAATGTTTCTACTAGAGAAATATTTTATTTATTTTAGCAAAAAAAAAAAAGATAGTATTTTTTACAAAAACTACAAAGACACAGGCCTTTTCTTGTATCTTCTTAAGTCCCACCTTAATTATCCTCCAGGATACTTTGAGGGCCATATTTGGCCCGTGGGCCGCCAGTTAGCCACACTGCTTTAGAAAATTCAACAACCGAAGAGGATAATAAATACGTTATGTATCTAATTATTTATACAGTATATAATTTACGTTAATCTGTGTATATTATATGCATGCTATCACTGCAGAGTTACAGTTTTTATAAATTCTCAAAGAAAAGGTCTTATTGTCGATTAGCATTAAAAATACAAAATGTCTTAATGTGGCTCGACCCTACTACACATCCTGTGATTTGGACGAGAAATAAATTAGACTTAATTGATTCTTTGCTTCAGTACGGGGACTATTTAATTTTTATTACTTGTATCTGTTAGACCATCACTACAACTTTAAAATTCCTTGAAAATTTTGTTTGGATGGAAAAAATATTGTGCTCATTAGAATAATAGTTCAAGTGATATACAAATAAACATATTCAGGGACATTAAAAAATAATTTAGTTATTATGTAAACAGTTTTAATATATTTAATCCAATTTTTAGGATTAATTAGTAGATACTCAATAAGTTTAATTACTAAAAAGTTTTATAAGACCGTGCACATGTTGTGAAAGCCACCTAATATGGTTTGGTATAAACCTATGAATTTTAAATAGCACAGTATTTTATTGATACAAAGTACAACAAAAATAAATGAATAAATAACAAATAACTCAAAGTTGCATCATTAATGAAATCGAGGATTTCTAGCACCTAGTTAACTGTTTTAAAATGAAGTTAATTTTTAAGTAGTGTGATGCAATAATAGGTTGGTTAAAAATGAGTAAGTAAAATTCTTTAAATTAAAACAATAAACTCAGCAAAATAACTATAATTAAACTTAAAATATAGCCTCCAATCTACATAGTTATTATCTAAAAACAACTTATAAACTACACTATAACAAATTTTTTAAAGTTTAAATACTTGAATAAACGCACAAAAATATAAGTTTTAATGATTTACTTTCAACTTGAAGATAATTTTACAGTAGTTGTGTACAGCTGAAATTTAAAATTCCTATTTAGTCCCTACACTTCCTATGTCGATATGAACAAAGAAAAAGACAAAGAGACCAACAGAGTATAAAGTAATTATTATGAAAGGGGGCTTACAGGTGCTACAAGGTAAAGAGCGGCCGCGCATATTACGTATGCGCTTTGAATTTTCTAACGCTAGCAACAATGTGTGTGTGTGTGTGTGTGTGTTATACGCCTCAACTCCTTTGAAGCTCATAATATATAGGCTTAGAGTAGTCCAGCCTAAAACTTGAGACTGAATGTTAGTTATTCCTAAATTCATTATAGCCAAGAATTAATGTCACCCAAATGTCAGTAGGCTTAAATCAAATTTTGAATAAAAATTTGACCTAACTAAGTTCACCAAAAGTCGGTTAAACTAACATTATTTGGCATAAAATTAACATCACAGAAAGTCTGTTAACCTTAAGACACTTGGCCTTGACATACATTTCACCCAAAGTAATTTCACCTAAAGTCACTTAGACTATAAACTAATTTCACAGAAAGTCAATTGTCCTAAAGTCTTTTATCATAAAGTGATTTGGCCTACACTTTCGGCCGAATGTATTTAGGATAACTGACGTGTATTCTAAGGTTAAATTACTTTTAAAGGGCATTGAAGGTGAATAACATTATTGTATAAAATGTCTCCAAGGAACCCAACGGAAAAGAAAATAAGTTTCCAATATGTTGCTCTTTAAATAATGAACATTCACACTTAGAAATAGAACAACCGCTGCCTCCTTTTACGTGACGTGATAGGATTTCCCATGTTAATATATTTACGTTTTATTCAATGATCTTTAAATATATATAATTTACAACGAAATCTTAAATAGTTCTAAAAAGAGTCTTACTTTGTAATAAAATAAATTTTTGATCTTGAAACGTTTTTTACGTAAACGCACTTTAAAAAAAACCGTTTACTAATGAGGTTATTTGGTCTATTTACAAAAATGGTTTGTAAAAGTCTTATTTTCAGGATGTGGATTAAAAAATGTCCGTGGAATCATACGTATGTATATAATAGGAGAATGAGTGTGTATACTCGTTCCTGGAAAAGAGGAAGTATCAATAGTAGGTCGACTTGAGGGTTCACAGGATTAACTGCTCATTTTCTTCCCTTTATCTCCATTTCCCACAATTAGGCTCAATAATACAATAATTAGCGAAAAGTGGCTTTGGGCATTAGAGAACCAGGATGGCTCAGTGGTAGATCATTAGCGCGTGAGGTCCGAGGTTCACTGTTTCGATTTTCATATACAAAACGTAAAGTTTTAAAACTACCCTTTTGTTTAGAAATGTCTTCTTCTTGATTTAGTTGTTTTTTTGACAAGCTTATTTAATAGATTTGTTTATAACCATTTATTCTACATTTAATGAATGTGTAATAAAACTTTGGTATTCAATTATTGTTAATACAATCACAAAAAATGTGTATGGCCCACCAAAGAAATGTTTGTAAGAAACGGAAAACTATTTTCCCAAAACACACAATTGTTTTTCAAAAGAAAAAAAACGTTCAAATTATTTTAATAGTACTAGGCGCAGTTTACAAAAAAAAACACATATTATATAAAGAAAATATTTTATAATCCACGAAGCTGATGAAGGGTTTCTAACCTAAAACAACTCAATCTATTTCGTAGTTACTTATACATATCTGCATTCATGCATTATCTCTTATCACAAAGTTAAACATTGCTGATCAAACAAATATTTGTCAAAACATCATATCTGTCACACAAGCCATGTGCATGTGGAGTAACCTTCCCCTCACTATCCCTTACCCACCCCTTTGTCCATCCCTCTCATGAACATGAGAAGTGTGTGTGTGTGTGTGTGTAGGTGTTTGTAGCAATGACCAAAACACCGACACGGACAGTTTGATTAATTGGTTTGTTAATTAACTGTAGCAACACGGCAGCGTGCAGTGCAAGTTGCATAGGCGTGAGATGATGGACTAACTAATCCAATAACCAAACAGCGAAACGCATGAAACCTTTGCGACTGCAACAAACCTCTAATAGATAACACGAGGAGTGGGAGGGGGGGGGGGCGGTGATTACGATGACGCGCCTGCGCCCAGCGAGATGATTTAATATACTATGAATTTATCCTGTAAACATTACAATAAATGAAAGACATACAAAGTATAAAGCTCAGTAATAGTTCATTAGTTGAAATGTATTCAAGCGTAAGACTTCTAGACTTAATTAGAGACTTTTTTATTTAAAAATATAAATTACGTAGATATAAACTAGATTATTTTTGTTTGTCGATGTTTGTAGCACTGGCGAGCTCTATAGGATTACGATTGCAGGTTTAGACGTCAATGTTATTTACGTTACGTTTAAGTTCAAATAATTTTTATCGCTTACTGTTTCGCCTTTATTGCTAAAATAAAAAGAGAGTATTAGTCGTTAAAATGTTCGTCCTAGAAATAATATTCGGACCTTGACGTTTTAGGTAGCCCGGATTAAAAGTAATAAGGCTTTATATTATTATGTTCGTCTCTACCTGGGACTACAAACAAAACGGTCTATGACATTTTTTTAAAACCCTATATTTATATTCGAAATGGTCATGCCCGATGAAGAAATCGTTGTTTTAGTAGTCGTTATAAAATTAAGAGTAGTACATTGATGAATAGTTTTTCAAAAATCACAAGGTTTCAAAATTAGCCTAAATAATTTTTACAAATAATATTTGAGGAGTGTTTTACGTGATAAATAACTATTTATATTGTTAGGAGAAACAAATATAAAAGGGTAGTTTAAAGTTAAATGATTTTTGAAAATTTATTTTTTGAAAATAGTTTTTAATAATTTAGTTTGAATTAAGTATTTTGGGAATATTTTATATTATAAATAGCACTGTATGCAAGTTCTTTTTTTTTTAGATAAATTAATCTAAGAGTTGTTTTCTGCTGATTGATTCTAGAAAATTCTAGATTTAAAACTATATTTTTGCAATTTTGCACAGAATTTATTTTTCAAACGTGTTTCATAACAGAGACCAGATGATAGCATGTTTGTTTATCTACAGACATCTTTTTAGGAGTAGTTTTATTAATACATATTTTTGAAAGTTTTGTTCCAAACTATAATAGATTATATGAGAAAGTGTATACTAGTGTTATACAATTTATATTAATAGTAAATTACACCGCATTCTTACTAACGACTTAATCTAATGTAAAGGGATTTTATTTTATTTTATATTTTAGAATATTCCACCAGGGTTTGTCGGATAGACATACATTACTGGTGTTCTACTGACAGTTGCGGATATGTTACCTACCATCTTCTGATGCTGGGGAACCCGTAGGTGCGCTTACTTCGGCCTGATGAGATTATGTGATGATAATCATGATAACTATATATTGACAGTAGAAGTATTAAACCTAACTTAAGCCTAATTAACCAAACTTTGACCATCATAGAAACAATTCCCTTTCGGAAAAATACTTATGCTACCCTCTGAAATCGAGTTCGGGATCACTAGACCAAGAGGATGGCCATGGAAAGAGAGTAGAAAGGTATATTTGAAGAAATGCAGCCTCATTAAAGTGGAGTAAAGATGCAAGGAAACCTAACCATTCTAAATGCACCCAGCGAGGATTTTAGCTTTGATATTTATTGTCAACGGCGACCAATTGTAATATTAGTTCAGCACGTTTGATCTCTTTTCGGCTCTTATTACATCGTCGGAAGCATTTAATTTTTCTTACAGATTCTTTTGTTTTATATTTCACTTACTGTAGGTTTCACATTGAATTGAGTTTTAAAAATTTCCTCTGCTGTCCACATTGAGGTAGATATTTAATGCATACCCTTACAAATGGAATCAAGTATGCTATTTCCAACCCCCTCCCTCTACTGTACACACTGAATCATAACTATATTTTATTTCTCCCCTACTGTACATATTGGATAAGGTATTTAATTTTCGCCTACTGTAGGCCTACACACTGAATCAGATATTTAATTTCCTTAATACTGTTCTCGTGTTTAATATTTACCCGTCTATACTCATTGAATCAGGCATTTAATCTTCCCTCGAGTGTACACATGACTACTTACGACTGTACACGTTGAATTAGGTGTTTAATGTACCCACGACTGTAATCCGTTGAACAGGTAGTTAATGTTCCGGTGATTGTATTAGTTTAATCAGGTGATAAATATTGTCCCTCGACTGTACTTCAGTGGCGTGACGTGCCTTGTTGCCAGGGTACACAGAGTTAGTGGAAACTGTCATTGTGAATTGTTCTCCTCACTCAGTAGACTCCTCATTGGCCATTTATCAACGAATGCATCCCAATGTGATATACGTAGTGTAAGCCTATATATGATCGCCGATCGGTCACATGAGGATCGATTAGGTGATAACATACCGTAGGAACAATTTAAACAAGCTCTGCTTACCCTTGCAACACTCCACGACAAGCCACTGCTGTACTCGCTGAATAAGGTGTTTAATATTCCCATGACTATACCCGTCAAAGCAGGTGTCTAATAACGAATGACAAGCCCATGTTACACAGTAATTTTAGCCCCAACGTTTGCATTGCCGTCGAGAACAAGCCTGAGCCGTTCCGTTATTACAAAAGGAATCTGCCGTAGGTGTATACCGTTAAGTATGTATACATTTGCATTACAAAACCGTCGTTCACCCTCTCTTCAGCCTACGTATTGCCTGTTGCATGATTTAACCCTACCAATC
>CABFOW010000678.1:38763-71438 GCA_902141385.1 Timema californicum
CTCTTCAGCCTCCCTCTTGCCCTTTGCATGATTTAACCCCCCCAATCTCCCCCCCCCCCCCGCCTCAAAAACCACCCACACACGCAATGTAACGCACAAATAAAACAAACTGTGGTAATCAATGTGAAAACATCCGCCATTGTTGTTCCGTTGATGACGTGGCAACATGGCGGACCTTGCGAGTTCTCGGATTCAATCATCGCGGCCATGAGTTGTGATTGATTGTTGCGTCACAATGCCTGAAGGACTGTTGAAAGAGGGGTGGTTGTGGTTGGATTCATCAGGACACCACCAGGGGATGTGGTTGGGGTAAGGGTGAATGGGGGAGAGGAGGGATCGTAGGATCTACAATGCCGACACTAATCATGTACAAGCCTCTCGCAGCACACACACACACACACACACCTACACACACGCACATCCATCAATCCATCTATCCACTCGAGTGCTGGAAATTATTTTCAAGAGCTTTCTAATCTTCCGTCGCGTGAGAGTTTGATGGATACGAACACAAGGTCTATCTAATCAAGCGCAGGAGCTTAATCCGTGAGTACACATTTCGAAGTGTTTTTTTTCTTTCTTCCTCGACATTCTTTGTACGTTATCAACCGAGGTTTCTATCTAGGAAAATTTTATATTTGAAGAATAAATTGAAGTATATTAAATAAGATGAAAGAAAGCAATATATAAATAAAATGAAGAGTTTGTCTGTCTGTCTGTCTGTCTGTCATGCACATTGTACGATATTTATAGCATGCGTAGTTCTGAAATTTAAATATCAGTAGTCCCTGTGCAAAAAAATATGCATCTCAAAGCAGGAATTTTGAAATTTTTATTAGTATTATTTAAATTAATTAACAACTGTTTCGGAATAAATAAAATGAAGAGTATTTTCTGCTTGTTTGATGCAAAGAAACGCGTTGTCAAGGGTAACCATGCAACCATTAGATTTACCATTTTACCCTTTTTTTTTAACCTATACCCTATTGCCTTTTTTTTAAACTTTTTTTTTTACCTCTTTACCGTAGAATATTTTTCTGTGAATAGAGTGGATAATTAATGCAGTAAGGGTTAAAAATAGCTGACAGACCAAAAACAGTAAACATTATTATAAAGTATTTTTTTTTAAAAATAAAGGGCAATAAGATTACAAGAACAAAAATTGCAAATATGTTCAAAAATGCCCAAAATATCAAAAATGGGCATAATTGAGTAAAAATGATACAAAGGGCTTAGAGTAAAATATAAAAAAATAAAAAGGGTATAAAGGTTACTAGGGGTAGAAGAAATAAAAAATATAAACATATTAAAAAGCAGCAAAAGGGGAAAAAGGCGTTTAAAGGTTAACGGAGTAAAAATCATAAATGGGGTAAAAAGGGTAGATAGAATAAATAGGGCAATGAGGTGGAAAAGGTCAAAAAGGGTATTACTTTAGGGTAAAAAGGTTAAAAAGTTGTAAAACACACAAAAAGGGAAAAATTGGTAAAATGGGTCAAAATGGTAGACGGGGTTAGTGCTGTAAAAAAAATGCAAAAATACTTTTGATTGGATTAAATCACAACCATTTAACAACTAATTATTTATGGTGTGACACACTTCTTCTTTCTTTTTACTAGCACCAAAAGGTAAGAGTTCAAAATATTGTGTATAGAGAAGTTAGAACTTAATCTTAAAAAGAAATGTCAGCGTTTAGAGCATGTTCAAATTATATCTCTATTTTGACATTGTGTATTAGTCAGCCTTCTTTCGCTTTTTGTATCACAACTTAAACCAATAAAGGATTAATATTTAAACATAATTTAAGATTGGGTTATTATTCCCTGTGGTTTATTTTAGATACTAAATCTAACAAAACTATTTTATAGATTCCCCGTGCTAAGGACGAGTACATCAGCTAATTAAGCATATATATATGGAAGGCGAAGCTTGGGAGATAAATGATCACAATTACGAAGACCAGCCGTAACTGAGTCATATTCAAATAAATTTAAAAATCACACCTGGACACGGGAATCCAGCAGCGGACTTTTGGCTTAGCGCACCAATCCATATCCACACGTTCATCACAGACTCTGCCTTAAAATATGAGTGAAGAGTGAGCATGGGACAATCTATGTATAGCTCATTGGTAGAGCAATGACGTACTAAGCCAAAGGTCCCGGGTTAGATTCCCGTGTACAGGTGTTATTTATCAATTTATTCATATATTAAATAAACTAGACTCTACTATTCGTCAACCCGCTTCATTGGACGAATGGCCTAGGCAGGAATGTTTTTTTTATCACCGTGTCTTACTACTCGTTCGGTTCATATGTTTATGTACTAATTAATATAGTGGCTCTAGGTATTAGGAAGGTTATATTTAGAGGAAGTGTACCCTAATTTGCTTTGTTGGAGTGTTGAAAACCATATTGGAAAAACCATCCTCGGTACACCCAACCGAGATTAGAATCTCGAGCTCGCTGTTGTCGCCAATCTACTACTGTGAGAGTGGCGACTTAGACCACGCGGCCACCGAAGTGAGTTGGCAGGAATTTCTAACTCGTGGGTTGCATGTAGAGACGTGAGACGAAAAATTTTCCCTATGTTTTTTTACAGGAAAATTTTCAATTATTATTTCTGTAAATTAATTTCAACTGATTAAATGGAATTACAGTAGCCCCATGGCTTCTTTGGTGCTGACTGACAGTCAACATTTAGGTATATACCAAAATTTGGACCATCAGAAGTGACAGCTGCTAAACACATGTTTTTGCAGAGTATATGGTTCGGCGTAGGGATACATAATTTGGTGTGGTAACTTTTTAAAGCTTTTAGCTGTCAGCTGTGAGCTGTAAGTCAGCACCAAAGAAGCCATGGGACTACTGTACTTTATATTAATTTCTCCTAATGGCGTTAACACAGAAACATAATCAAACGAGCTTCGGTGGACGCACGGTCTAACGCGCTATCCTCACAATATACTACACTGCTGATGACAGGGGGATCGGTGTTCGATACCAGTTGGTTGCACTGAGGGCAGTTTTTCCTAAATAGTTTTCCACTCTCACGGGTGCAATTCCTCTAAATTGATCCTTACTCATCCCTAACACATTTAAGTAATTATTACATAGGTGAAAAACTCAAACGGGTAGTAAGATGCGGTTCTAAAAATAAAGCAGTAAAGAAACAAATGAATGCGACTCTTTGTAGAGCCGTTATGTTCATAAATCATACTTCATTTTTTTATCATCAATAAGTTGATTAAAATAATGTTAAGGTTGGTATTACATTCGTCTCTCCCCATATCTTTTGTGCTTCTTAACTACCCCTCTTTCTGACCCATCCCCATGCACTCTTATGATAACCCACTTGTCTCTTAACACACTATATTTAAAAGTACAATAGGCTCAAGATGCCACCTCTACCTCAAGCCACAACTGCGGAAAATTTTCATCTCTAGTTGCATGATTTTGTATGGCCCGAGCCATCAGGCAATGCATCTCTATTATTATTTTTTATAAACTTTGTTGGGTTAAAATATTGAGGAATATATTATTTGAGGACTTTGCATGGTTAAAAGAATTCTGGAGTGTGAGGTTGGTGTACTCTTTCTTCGGCAAGGATCGATTTTTGAAAATTGTTGAATTTTGTGCACCAAATATGTGCAATATTTGACAGCACATACATATTACGTTAACAGTTGTTTAACCCACTTCGGTGGCCACGTAGCCTAACGCGTTACTCTCACAGTAGGCTAGACCACCGATGACGGGGAGATTGAGGTTCAAATATCGGTTGGGTGTACTGATGGTTTATTCCATTATGATTTTCCCACTCTCCCTCCACGCAAATACTGGTACAATTCCTCTAAATATAACCTTACTAATCCCTAAAACCATTAGCTTAGTTAATATACAAGCGTATAACCCGAAGGGGTAGTAAGATGTATTAAAAACAACCAGTTATTTTTCCATATGAAATAAAAAATAAAGACCTGAGAGTTCTAGGCTTACCGACAAATATTTTATAAATTAAAAATTATCTTGGTATAAAATTTGGAACCTGACATTATCACCATATTTTGCATATCAGACGTTTAAAATTATTGGTAAATATTTAGGGTTAAGCTCACTGTTTTATATAGCTGGCTTACGTTTTTATTTTTTACAAGATACTAAGTTGGAATAACTTTTTAAATAAGATAATGAAAATACATGTTTTTAATGTGCCCCCCTAAAGTATTTTTATTGTTAAATATGCCTCATATGACTCAACTGGTAGGAGGCATCACCATAAAAATAGACTTGACGGCCATTGATAGGGAGATTTGAGTTTTAATCCCAGTTGGGTGCACTTAGAATGATTTATTCTAAATACTTTCCTACTATTCCTCCACGCGAAGGTGGGTAAATTTCTTCTAAATTCAACCTATCTCACCTGTAACACATTAACCTAGTTAATACCTATGTGTATAGCCGGGACGGGTAGTAAGACATAGTGTTAAATTAATACGAGTATCCAGGAGAAAATCACCTAAGTCAACTTACTTGATTAATATAATTACAGGGCTTGTAGTAAAGCCGAGATATTTAAGACATTTTGTGATTTTTGTGTGAATCTATTACCTAATAACATTTTTTAAAGACTTCAACTGTTTTCTTTAGGACATCAGAAAATCTGTCAAAATTGCATCCAAATATGCCCATTGATGTGAATTTTAAATGCATTTCTCTGCTACTTTTATGAAAATCTAAATGGTTTAACAATTTTGTATTAATTTAAAAAGCTTTTTATATTTTTTGATAAGTATTTTTTGAAATGATTTATAATTTTATTATAAAATGAAAACCCTGCATGTTTGAAAATAGTTGTCTTGACAGATTTTGGTAGCGGTAATTGTGTTTGAATTGCTTACAAATTTTAATTGAAGCCCATCCTCTTGGATAAGTGCTTAGGCTGCGTCTCTTAATTTTAAGAGAGCTTAGTTCTAACCCGGGTGGAGACGGAGAAAAGTTTTACCATATTTAAGACTCGTGGAAAGCAAATGGAAAAACACATTCTATTTCTTCAAGTCTATGAGAAAATGAAAGGATAACCAATTTGCAGGTTATTCTACGAAGAAAGGCCAAATGGAATGGAAAAAGATTAGAAGAATAATGAAAAAAAAATAATCTGCTGATAAGACATGTTGGAGGACTTAATTTGCACAAGACAAGGACCTGGCAAAAGTCAGTAAAACTAATAATAATAATAATAATAATAATAATAAGGATTATCCAATTAGTAGATTTTGGGCTGCTACACGATCAGTCAGATTTCAGTTAATTATTACTTTATTAATACTGACAGTTTAACTGATCGTGTTGGGGCTCCTAAAGCCCTAGAGCTGGGTATGTACTATGAAGAGTGCTGTCTTAGGTTAATCTAATTAGTAAATATTGTGCTTATATTAACAGTGTATTTACAATGTAATGTACTGTACATGTAAAATACACTTCCAATACTTACCAATCCGTATACAATATTTCCTTCAAATAGTAATTTTATGACGTAACAATATCGAAAGCCGCTTCGGTGATCGAATGGCCTAACGTGTCACTCTCGGATTACACTGGACTGCCAGTGATGATGAAATCAGTGATCAAATCTTGTTTGGATTTACTGAGGGTGTTTTCTTACTAAATAGCTAATCACTTTCCTTATACCAACAAGAATAATTACGAGAGAATACTAAAGTAAGCAGAGAAAAATTATTATTTTTGAAACAAGTTGAAATTAAGATATCCTCTTTCAGATTGGTAAAGTAAAGATTCCAAAAAGGTTTATTATTTTAAATTATGATATTAGTAGAATTGATAGTGACATCTATGTTAATGTTTATAATTGTTTCCAATAACACATTTAAAGTGACCCGACACCTTAGCTCAGTCGTTAACGTGTATGTCTACTGGGCTAAGGGTCCCGGGCTTGATTCCCGGAATGGCCCACAAATTTATCATTGGTGAAATGTGGGTTTACCCTTACACAGTGATGATTTAACGGGTGGGGACTGGATGCTGTTCCTGTCCTAGCCTTAAGTTAGAATATAAGGCATGCAAAGTTACGATAGGCCTAGCAAGCCGCTAGTGGATAAATATATGAATGAATAAAAAACTAACCCAGGCCACACGCTGTAAGAAGTAATGGATGTAAAATAAACGTATAACGAGCTTTGCAAAAAATAAAATAAATAAAAATTGTCGCTGTAACCAAAGCTACAAGAGGGAAATTTAAACTTACTAATGGGTCCTCTTAATATCCTTTACCCCCACACAAAAAAAAATTGTTAGGAATATAATATTTCCGAACAAAGTGTTACATTTGATTACTTATCAATTCTATTATTTTTGTCGAAATATTGTTAAAATTTCACCTTTGTTTAGCACCGAGTCTTATTGACCATTCGAGATATACGTCTATGTACTAATTGCGCTAGTGGGTTAGGGATGAGGTAGGTTGAATTTAAAGGAAGTGTACCCGATTTTCATGAAGAGAGAGTGGAAATTAAAAAAAAATACCCTAAGTACAGCCAACTAGTATTCGAACCTCAATCTCCCCATCATCAACAGTCCAGTCTTTTACAAGAGTGAAACTTTAGACCATTCGACCCCCGAAGCGAATGATTTAATGTTAATAAATAACAATATTGACTAAAAAAGTAAAATGCATAGTATAAAAATATACGACCAATATAATATTTATATATCAAGATATACCTCACAGTCGTCAGCCTCATATAATCTAGTTTGCCAACTACGTGGTTCTAATTCCGGTTGGGTATGCTGAGGTATTTTTTACCTTGATTGTTTTACAATCTCTTTTTTGTTGTTGCGAAAATGCGTGTACAATTCCTCTGAAACTCTATCTTATTCACCCCTATTATGTTAGTGTTAATATATGGACAGTCCGGATGGGCACAGTTGTTTCATCTTACCGTTAACTTAAAGTGACAGCTAAAAAACTATTAGATTATAAAATAGTCCATACGCGGAATCTTATGATCAGCAACTGTCACTCTATCAGTGTTGCATGACAGTTCCACTGCCCCTCCACCCCTCCCCTTAGATGAGACAGCCTAGTGTTAGTGAACAATAGCAAGAAGTGGAGTACGAAAATAAGATACAATATTTGTACGGTTCGATTTTCTTAGCAACGACCTTTTAAGAAAATACAAACTATTTTTGTGGCCAACATAGATAAAACCTTTTTTACAATTTTTATTAGTGTATTTTTTTGGTTATGATAGTTAGTATTAAAAAGTGACAGCTAAAGATCACCTGACCTAAGGTATGCAAATGTGAAAGTAGATTTATTAACTTTTCTGAGTGTGAGTTTATGTCACTTGCTTCGGTGGCTGCATGATCTAAGGCGTCACTCTCATGCTATACGAGATCAGGGTTCGAATCCCGGTCGGATGTAATGAGAGTGAATTTTATAATAAAGTTTTCTATTCTCCCTCAACGCAAATGCGGGTACACGTCTTCTAACCTTCCTACCCCCTATTTCATTAGTGTAATTAGTACATATGCGTAAAACCTGAACAGTTAGTAAGACACGGTGCTATTCAAAAAATGTAAAGATTAAAAAATTTAAGTCCTTCTTGTTAAAATTGGACTGTATCAAAGCGGTACTAATGGAGCCAATGCACTATGTTTTGTCAACGAGGGAATTGTGAAGGTGAAAAAGTGAAATAACAGACTATGAACAAGGCGAATGGTTTGTACGTACTTATCGCAGATAAAAACCACCTCAACTCCATTATAACAAATTCCATTATACCTTTAGAATACTATCAAACTATTTTTTATGAAAACAACGACCGTGAACATTTTCTTACAGATCTAAAAGAAAGATATCATACTCTTCCCAAACATTAATTCAAGTTTTGTGGTGATGAATATTTTGGTAGCAGATAGTTTTTTTTTGTTTTGGAAAACTTCCAAGAATCCACTTTAAAAATAAAAAGGGTGGGTATGGAGGGGGGGGGGTATCACCGAATGCATTCCAACAGCTTTCACATTTCGCACATAATTCCTTTTGTTTTATTTCATCTGAGAAGTCCCTTCTAGACCAAGCGTTAGGAGTCGGCTTTAATTAAATTATCAGGGTGAAATGGAGCCACGTATTATCCTATACCGCCCCCTCCCCTATATCTTTCCCTTATGTTAGTGAGAGCTTCCGCGTTGCTTCATTAGTCCAATTGTTCCAAGGATACAGGGGCCCCCCTCCTCGCCTTATCTAACTTACATTCCGGCTCCCCATTCATCTCCGGTCCAAGGATTTGTTCAAACATTCTCTCAGGGAAAGGGTTTTATTACTTCTTGGAACTGAAGCGGCTTTCCCTATTATCATGTTTCCAAATTAGGGGGTGGGGTTTTTGACTAGAAGGAATGTTATTTAGTTGATATACCAATTAGTCCTAACCTCCCCTCTCAACTCATCCCTATTAAAAAAATTATATTCAGAAAAATGCGCTCTTACTTTATAATGTGACTTAAAATTTTTAGGATGGTAAACAAATGTTTTCACCATTTATTTGCGATATAATTTTTTTTTTGAAACATAGCCTACTGCATTTTTTTCCTCATCACAGCGTTTCAACACCCATTTGGGCTATAAGCATATATGTATTAATTACGTTAATGTGTTACGGGTGAAGCAGGTTACATTTAGAGGAAGTGTACTCGAATTTACATGGAAGAAGAATGTGAAACCATTTAGGAAAAAAACAGCCTTATTACAATGGACTGAGATTACAACCCCGATTTACCAAACCCTTCCTTCACCTCTGACAATACATCTTGTGAATGTGAGGAATGCCAGGTCTCCACCGTGGTTCGGATTCCAACGTTAAACTGTAGGTCCTTCATCTCATCTCACATTCACCCTACTTTTGCACATTAGCGTAAGTGCGTATAACCCGAACGGGTAGTAAGACGTGGTGCTAATAATAATAATATAACCCCGATCTCCCCGTCATCGGCAGTAATATATGTCACAAGAGTGATGCCTTAGACCAATGGGATGGTCCAACGTTTTTAATATCAAGAGCCAAATCTGACTATCAGTTTGCACCGTGGGCCGAAGATATATTTAGTAATCCCATCAACTTAATATAGGCTTACAAACAACAATTTAATAAATAACTATTTTCAATACGTTTATATAAATTGTATTTTTTATTGGTAGAATTTTTCAAATTTTACTCCCAAATCAAACATTATTTATCTCACAAAATGTATTATAAAATATGTATGCACACACAGTTTCACAAAACAACTTATCATTATAAATATATTCTGAAAATTTAAAAATGACACCTGGGCACGGGAATCGAACCCAGGACCTTCGGCTTCGATTCCCGTGTCCAGGTGTCATTTTTCAATTTTCAGAATATGATATCTAAGTAGTGCTATCCTCACTAAAATGCATAGATGGTAGCTTCGGCTATCTGATTCATTAATATATGCAATCCCGTACAATTATAATATAATTGTCAATTGGCTGCAATACATATGCCAACTACCGAGTCGTGGATGGCTGCGTTGTCTGATGGCTGTGATCTTATATAATCACATGATTATAAGCTTAAGAATTCTGCACGTCCATCAAAGACTCTGCCTTAAAAACATGAGTGAAGAATGACCATGACCACGGAACGAATCCTGGATAGCTCAGTGGTAAGAGCATTGTCGTACTAGGTCGAAGGTCCCGGGTTCGATTCTCGTATCCAGGTGTCATTTTTCAATTATCAGAAAATGACATCTAAGTGGTGCTACCCTCACTTAAATGCATAGATGATAGCTTCGGATATCTGATTCAATATAAATATACGTACATTCGTATTTACACATATTTGACTAATCAAACAAACGCATAATAAAATGCAATCATGACCTTTTTAAATAATTCTTTTTTAATCATTAGCTATATTATATCAATCACCGAACATGTCCCTTTAACTTGCCTCCATGATACTGTGAGGTCCACTTTTTCAGTGAAGCTGTACCGCATTCGGCCCACGGGCTGCCAGTTGTACCACACTGCCTTAGACCATGCAGCCACCAATACGGGTCTTATTATTCAGAAAAAATCAAAACACGTTTATTTTTTGCACCATTCAGGGAATACGTATTTAAAAGAGATCTCACGATACCTGTTTTTCTTGATTCTGTATTACGATTCCGATTCTTAAGTTCAACATCTATTTTAAGATTCTTTAACATTTCCTATTACATTATTTTTCAGGATGGATTAGCTATACAATCCAAAAAACTCCTTGGGGCAACCCTATGAAAACCCTATATACCAAGTTTTAGCCTGATCGGTAAAATAATTCAGGCTCTAGTTGGAGGTACAGACAGACACAGACATTCAAAAATCACTTTTCTGGATTTGGGGGGGTCATGAAACGTCGAGATTCATTAAACTCTTGAATTCGAAATTTTTGACGATTACAATATTTTCTCTACCTGTAAGATAGCGAGAAAGTAAAAAAAAAATACAACCTGTAAATAGTGATTAAAACAATTAATTCTTTGTTTTAACAAAGAAAAAGATCCGCCTTACCAAATATTTAAGCATATTATACATAATTAACCAAATAATTAGGAATTACAAGAGTAAGCATGTACTTTTACTTACAAATAGATTACCCGCTTCGATGGCGCAGTTAGCTAACGCGCTAGTTGTGTTGAGATTGACTGCAGAGGACGGGGAGATCAAGGTTCGAATCTCGGTCAGGTAAACTGGGGGTGGCTCTTCCTAAATAGTTTTTCTACTCTCCCTCTACGCAAATGTAGGTTCACTTCCTCAAAATTCAACCTTCCCAATCCATTAGCATTATTAATACTTAAGCGTATAACCCGAACTGTTAGTAAGACGCGGTGCTAAATATATAACCTACAAATAAAGCCTTATTTAGTCAAATATCTATAAATGATTTAAAAAAAAGGTATATTAAACAATGGTAGTAAACAAAAGTATTTTAAATTCAACAATTAGGGTTGTTAACGTACCAAATTATATAGCAAATAATGGCTAATAAACTAATATTAGAGAGAATCAATGACTACTTATTCTGAATTTTACCATTTTCTTAGTTTCACTGATAGCTAAGAATCGAAGTATTAAGAGTTGTAATATTAAGACCGATTCTCGATTCTTTTTAATGCCAGTAAAAAAAAGTTAGTATCGAGGTATCAAAGAATTGAGCTTGACATCCATAGTATTTAATAAAATTATTTGGTTGGGAATGAGAAATACATAATTTGGTGAAAATGTAACCTTATTCGCTTGTGGAAAGAAGGAAATTCAATTTATGAAGAAAAAAAATTAGCCCCAGTAGACTCTGCTAGGATTTGAGCTCTGTTTTCATTGCTACGTGCAAACAAGACTAGAGGAGTCTGACATTTTAATAAGCGTGCACACTGAATTTGAGGGAGTGGGATCATATTACTAGACTATAAACATTTAAGGTCTACAACGCTCATATTGAGAAGTAGAATTACATATTTTAGTTGGTAGCTGAGATGTAAAAAGAGTTATTGACCGATCGTTAGTAGTTTTTAAAATATCTAAGTGTTTGAAAAATCAGTCTTAAGTAAACAGCCCCTAAACCAATTTTTACCAGTAATAAAGATTTTTACAAACTATTATTATTATTATTATTATTTAGCACTGCGTCTTACTACCTGTTAGGGTTATACGCTTTAAGTACTAATTACGCTAATGGATTGGGAATTGGGAAGGTTGAATTTGAGGAAGTGAACCCGCATTTGCATGGAGGGAGAGTGGAAAACCATTTAGGAAAAACCACCCCCTGTTCATCCGACCGAGATTCGAACCTTGATCTCCCTGTCCTCGGCGGTTGAGCTCAACACGACTAGCGCGTTAGCCAACTACGCCACCGAGGCTGTTTATAGTAATAAAGTGTGTCTAGATATAAAATTTAATCAAAATCGTTAATGCGAATTTCGAGAAAACTGATTTTTTTTTCCCTGTTTGCCCTTCAGTAAACTACCTACCCTTGAATTTAGGGTTAGATAGCTAATTCAAAAAAAAAAAAACCTTGGGAAGGGAGGTCTCTTATGAAAACACTAGATACAAAGCTCTAACCCAAATAATAAAATGGTTTTGGATCTATCCCCGATGTACAGACAGACAGACGGAATTTCGCGAAAACAACTTTTTGGGTTTCAAGGGGATATAAAACGTCAACTTTTATCAAATCTCGAGTTCTATCTTTTTTACAATCACAATATTCTCTCTCCGAGGTGTCACGAGAAAGTAAAAATGGGAGATATCCACTATGTAAAGTATCCTTTAATACATCTCATTCAGAATAATAAGATTCACCAATTTGTTTGTGATATTAAAGCGTACCTAAAAACGAATTTTAAACAGAATCGTTAAAGCTGATTTCGAGAAAATCGCTTTTATCTCTTTAAACCATTAAGTAAGCTACACTTAATTTTAGGATTGGCTAACTAATTAAAAACATCTTTTGAAAACCTTATGAAAACCATAAATCCTAAGTTTTAGAGCCCCACCAATGAAATAGTTTCGGCTCTAGGCCAAGACAGCTACACAGGCGACATCATCACACCCATTATTTAGGGTACAAGTAGTCACGAAACGTCAACATCGATCAAAATATCGAATTAGATTTTTTTACGATCACAATACTTCCTCTATCCTAGAAGACACGAGAAAGTAAAAATCCCAAGAACATAAAAGACAATAGCACTGTTTTCCCTGCGAAATTTCCTTCTCTCTGGGAGTGGTGAAAGGAAGAAATAAAATGACATTGTCTTCGGTAACTGCTATCATCGGGTGTGCGGATTGGGTCTATGTTACTTCTTTTCTCTGTCCCGACGAATGTTACTCCTCAGAAGATACACACACGAACGCGCCTAAACGGCAGTAGTAACGTGTCGGGCGAGGGATAGCGACGTCATCCAGGGAAGCTTTATTGCTTCTAACTTTGCTCATATGTTTCGATTTTCCCTCACCCCTTCCAAGATATGTAGCAACGTTTGTAAAAGTGTGGTCTTCGGACCACTGGTGGTCCGTGGCAGCCTATCAAGTAGTTCATAGGGTCTCCAATAAGTTTCAGAAGAAACATAAATTAAACTAATTTTAATCACATACAGTTCACACATTTTAAATGTGAGCTTAAACATGACTTTAGATATCTATACTTTGTAAAATTACTTTTTCTCAGTAGACACATGTCATTTAGTTACGCAAGTCGATACCAACCTTAAGTCAACACATCTGGAAAGTTATTTATTTGAAATATCTAGCATAATTTTAACACAGAATATTAATTACTTATAATTCTTTTGGTTACCATCACGTTGTACTAGCCATTCGGGCTTTATGCATATGTATTAGATACAGTAGTGTGTTATGGATTAGGAAGGCTGTATTTGGCGGCAGCACGCCCAAATTTACGTAAAGTTAGAGTGGCAAGCATCCAGGTAAAACCATCCTCAGTACACCAAACCAGGATTCGAACCCCGATCTTCCTGTCATTAGAAATTTAGTCTATTGCGAGAGTGAAGCCTTGGACCAGCGTTTTTAAAACCGTGCTCCACCATAGCTATTTCACGCTCGGGGAGGCAATTTTAGAATGTCATTTATTTGTTTTTCATACTATAAAATAGCGCCAGTAGCTAGGATTGCCATTTTTAAAATAAATTTTATTAAAGAACACTTGCCAAAGGCGCAGCAAGAACTTGTGATGTCTCCCGTTTGTGTTATACCTCATAAGTGGTGTATATCCGGCAGAAACATGGACATTGACTGTAAGCGATACAAGTAAAGTGGAGGCCAAGGAATTAAGTTTGTAAGGAGCATGTTAGCTGTCACGAGGAGAAACAGGATAAGGAGTTAAGTGATCCGGGAAAGAGTGGGGGGAGGGGATCCATGGAATATAACGATATAGAGGAAGCAAGATTGTGATGGTAAGGTCATGTAATGAGGTCGGAAAATAAGTGGATACCAAAGAAAATGATGCGAATGAAGTATGTAAAAAAAAGTCCAGAAAAGAGCTCGCAGGATCATATAGCAGAAAGTGTGCAAGTGAGATGAAAAGAACAGAAGTGATTAAATGAAGAAGAATGGTGGAAGGATAGAGGAATATGGAGGCGGTTTAATAAACTGACCCAGTCACGGGATGAAAACAGTTGATAATGATGATGATGATGATGATGATGACAACGACGAGATTGTGCTATTGTGTGCTAGTAACTACGGAAATAGTGCATGCATCTGCCAGTGCCAAAGAATTGTCTTTAAAATAGTAAGAATAACATATAGAAATTTCAACACATTAAGCTTAAAAATTGAAATTTAAGGGGGAAGAAATCACATCATTTCCGGAATAGAAATATCCACGGAAAACCCTAAAATAAAGAATAGAGCTTTAAATGTTTGATGCGTATCGCAACAACATATATTTGGGAGCAAGTGTTTTATTCTATAAATACTAAATTTAGAAACACGTTAAATGTAGAAGATGATCTGCACTCCCAGGTGGCAACCATAACCCATAAATCCAAACATTTTAGCGCTTTTTGATCAAAAATAATTCCACCCGAGCCAACAATAAATACATATAACGTATTTGAACTAATAGTAGCCGGAGTCCTAGTAAAGGCCGGGCTGACTTAATTGAAGCATAGATATTAAACGTTTTCCTGATTTTCTTCTATGAAAGCCATTTAGTAAGTCATTTGTGTTCTCAACTTTGCGTTTAATTGTTTGAGAATAAAAATAAAAATTTGTTCTCGTATTTTTCATTTTTATTTGTTTCAAATGTAATATGCATAACTTTTTTTTTTTTTAGCTGGAGTTCCAAAAGTAGCCGGGGGCTCCAATTGTAGTGGAAATGAAAGTAAAGTTATTAATAGTAGCCTGGGTTACTATTAAGTCAAATACGGTATATGATTTAAATTTTTTATTTTACAATTGATGTTTTTTTTTCACAAATAAATATATGGGAAATTTATTTTATCTTTGAGTATTTATAAGCATTGAATTCTAAAAGACTTGTAAAATTTAACTGGAACTATTGAATGTTAAAAAATATTTTTATTAGGGTTACAATCTGTATTTTTCTGATGTAAGGACTCCTTGGGTTTAACAAATTTACGAGCCTCTACCTTAGATCATGCGAGCACCGAAGTGGTTCAGAAGTCAACTCAAAGGAACTTTGATTCGAATAATGGCAGTGCCTAAAATAAACGAGAATTTGCGTTTGGGCGTACGGTATTAATATCTACCCTTGTTCAGGAGTTGATGTTTTGGTTATTTACGTGGGATTGTAAGTCAGGGGCCAATATAAACATTAATATTGTATGTTAAATAATGGAACAAATTCACTTAACATTCCTCTTCCACTCATCCAAATGACTAGGCTATCTGATGAACACAGGAATCCTTTTCTCTCTTTGAATAATTCACTTTACGCTACCCTTTACCCGGATAGTGAGTTCCCGGCTGCCAGCCTAGTAGGATGTTGAGATGTATGTTGTGTTGTATGTAGAGCTATGTTTGTTTGTAGGGTGTTGAGGGAGTCTTGTTTGTTGGATGTTAAAGTAGTCATGTTTGTTGGATGTTGAAGTAGTCAAGATTGTTTGGGTGTTGAGATACTAATGTTTGTTGGATGTTTAAAGAGTCTCGATTGCTTATTATTGAGGTAGTCGTGCTTGTGTGATGTTGAGTGAGATTTGTTTGTTGGCTGTTGAGGTATTCGTGTTTTTTGGATGCTAAGGGAGTATTGTTTGTTGGATATTAAGATACTCATATTTGTTAAATGTTCAGAGACTCATCTTTGTCAGGAGTTGATTACTAATGCTATTTGGATGTTGAGAGTCTCATGTTTTTAAGATGCTGAGAGACTAGCCTAATGTTTTTATGATGTTGAGAGATTCATGTTTTTAGGATGTTGAGAGGTTTATGTTTTTAAGATGCGGAGAGACTCTTATTTTTATGATGTTGAGAGACTCATGTTCTTAGGAAATTGAGAGGCTGATGTTTTTAGGATGTTGAGAGGCTGATGTATTTAGGAAGTTGAGAGGCTCATGTTTATAGGATGTTGAGAGGATCATGTATTTAGGAAGTTGAGAGGCTTATGTTTTTAGGATGTTGAGAGGCTAATGTTTTTATGATGTTGAGAGATTCATGTTCTTAGGAAACTGAGAGGCTCATGTATTTAGGAAGTTGAGAGGCTCATGTCTTTAGGAAGTTGAGAGGCTTATGTTTTTAGGATGTTGAGAGGCTCATGTTTTTATGATGTTGAGAGACTCATGTTCTTAGGAAGTTGAGAGGCTCATGTCTTTAGGAAGTTGAGAGGCTTATGTTTTTAGGATGTTGAGACGCTCATGTTTTTAGGAAGTTGAGAGGCTCATGTATTTAGGAAGTTGAGAGGCTTATGTTTTTAGGATGTTGAGAGGCTAATGTCTTTAGGAAGTTGAGAGGCTTATGTTTTTATGATGTTGAGAGACTCATGTTCTTAGGAAATTGAGAGGCTCATGTATTTAGGATGTTGAGCCATTCATATTTTAGGATGTTGAGAGACTTGTGTTTTTAGGATGTTGAGAGACTCATGTTTTTAGGATATTGAGAGGATCATGTCTTTAGGAAGTTGAGAGGCTCATGTTTATAGGATGTTGAGAGGCTTATGTTTTTAGGATGTTGAGAGAATCATGGTTATGGGATGTTGAGAGGATAATGTCTTTAGGATGTTGAGAGATTCACGTTATTTGAGTATTATGATTTTGCTGGTTGGATATCAAAAGCGTAATCATTTTGGTGCTTTGAGATATATCTTTAAATTAACTTATTCCTGTATTCCTAAATTAAATGTAAAATAAATGATACGACACAATCGCAATAACGTTCTCAAATTGTGTATTACAGCTTCGAAGAAAATTTTCAAAAATATATTTTTAGTAAACTACTAATAATAAGTTTCATTTATGAAAACAAACCCGTAATATTGTTTATAACAATACACATTCTGTATTTATTAGATTCAAACCGAATTGAAGATTTTTTTAAAAACAAATTTCAAAATTTTAAAAATAAATCATATATTTGTAAACTACCTTAAAGTTTTTACTAAATTGTAAAAATAATATTTTATTCTTATTTATCATTAAAAACTATTCCCAGCTATCAATTTTGAGCCCATTAGAGCTAATTTTGAAAAAAATATCTTATATTCTATAACTAGTCATGAGTAAACTACCCTTACACTATATTCTGAAAATTGAAAAATGATACCTGGACACGGGAATCGAATCCGGGACTTTTGGCTCAATACGCCAATGCTTTAACCACTGAGCTATCATAGAATCGTCCCGTGCCCATGGTCATTCTACACTCATATTTTAAGACAGAGTATATGATGGATGTGAGGAAATCATCGGCCTCAAATGTGTGATTTTATTAATATCACGAGCTATCAGATAACGCAGCCACCTTCGACTCGGTAGTTGGCTTATTGCCAGCAATAGCTTGTGATCTTAATAAATCACACATTTGTAATC
Organism: Timema californicum; assembly: GCA_902141385.1. NCBI lineage: Eukaryota > Metazoa > Arthropoda > Insecta > Phasmatodea > Timematidae > Timema > Timema californicum. The sequence continues at coordinate 56,346 of CABFOW010000678.1, forward strand.
GACGATTTCCACACGTTTATCATAAAATATGCCTTAAAAATATGAGTGAAGAATGACCCTAGGAACGAGACGATTCCTGGATATCTCAGTAGTTAGAGCATTGACGCACAAAGCCAAAGGTCCCATGTTCGAATCTCGAGTCCAGGTGTTATTTCTCAATTTTCAGAGTACGATATCTAGATTCGAGTAAATCCTCAAAAAAACTAATATAATAACTTTTGCCTATTTGATTATTATTAAATTAATTTATTTTAGAAGCATTATCCATTATAATATAATCCCTCGATATCTATTTTGAACAAAATCGGTATAAATATTTTCAAAAATATTTATAATTTAAAAAAATCAGTCTTCATTAAACTACTATCCCAATAACAAAATATACAGCGTTATTGGGAGATCAATCACTTCCAAATATCAATTATTAACAAAACAATTAGAGCAAATTTTAAAATAGTTAAAAAATAAAAAGTAGTTATCAGAAAACACCCATTAGACAAATGTTTATCTCATAAATTATTACACAGTTATTTATCATGTCAAATACTCCTAAGCTACCCATTTGGAACTAAATTGTTAGATACATTTTTAGAATGTTTCTCTAGTTTTTGAAAAGTCAGTCACCAGTAAACGAGCCGTAAATGAAATTTACTCCATAAACAAGTACACAGTGCTATTTGTCATGTAAAACACTTAAAGATACCAATTTGGAAACAAATCGTAGGGACATTTTAAAATTTATTTTAAGTTTTTGAAAAATGAGTAAACTACCCGTAAGTGTTTTTATACCCCCAAAACAGGTAAACAGTGTTATTTGTTATGTCAAATCCTACCAAGATACATATTTGGAACTAAATTGTTAGAGCCATTTATCTATAATCAATCATTAGCAAACTACCTTTAAATGAGTTTTAACCACATTTTTTTATACATTTTTATTAATTGTCATACTACACAATTTACATATATTTAAGAGTATTTAAAAAAATTGCCATAGCTTTTTAAAATATTTTGAATCTTAAAAAATTTCCCATCAGTAAGCCACCTTTCAACGAACTTTTGCCCAAAAACCAATTATATTTTGCTATTTTTAATGTCAAACAAATCCTAGATATATTACTATTTTAATTAGCACCACGTCTTATTACCAGTTCGGGTTATACGCACTTACGCTAATGTGTAATGGTAGGGTGATTGTAATATAAAATGAAGGACCTACAGTTTAACGCGGAATCCAAACCACGGTGGAGGCCTGGCATTCCAAACATTCACAAGTTGTGATTAACACACGTCTTGTCGGAAGTGAAGGAAGGGTTTGGCAATCAGATAAATCTGTGCCGGGGCCGAGGAATGAACCCCGGGCGCCCAGCACAGAAGTCCGAAACCTTACACCTAGACCTCCAGGTCACCCTTAAATCCTAGATATACATTTTGAGCAAAATCATTATAGCCATTTTTGAAAAATTTACTATTCAAATACCCCTAATCAGTAAACTACCCTCTCATGTCCAACTCCTTGATATGCATTTTGAACAAAATTGTTATAGCCATTCAAATATCACTAATCAATAAACTACTCTTAATTTGATGGGTGGGGCCATAATAAAAATACGTAAAAAAAGTATAACCCTATAAAATCTATATATCAAGTTTGAACAAAATCTATTAAACCATATCACCCGCCTCGGTGGCGTAGTTGGCTAACGCGCTTGTCGTGTTGAGCTCAACTGCTGAGGCTGGGAAGATCGAGGTTCGAATCTCGGTCGGGTGAACTGGGGTGGTTTTTCCTAAATGGTTTTCCACTCTCCCTCCACGCAAATAGCGGGTTCACTTCCTCTAATTCAACCTTCCTAATCCATTAGAGTAATTAGAACTTAAATCGTATTACCCGAACGGGTAGTAAGACGCGGTGCTAATTATTATTATTATTAAACCATATCGGGTTCGTGGCCAGGGACAGACAGATAGACAGACATACATGGAGACAGAAATACTTACTATCTTACAGATAGAGAAAGTATTGTGATCGTAAAAATAAAATCTAACTCAAGATTTTGATGAATTTTGCCGTTTCATGACCCTCTGAATCTGAAAAAGTTTTTTTTTGCACTTCCTTCTGTCTGTCCACCCACCTGTCTGTCCGTATCTTGGATATACCCTAAGCTATTTTACTGATTGTTCTAAAACTTGATAGCTAGGATTTTCATAGGGTTTCCTTGGGGTGGGGGATTTGGAATAGGATATTTAATCCTAAAATTAGCGGTAGTTTACTGAAGGGTGAAAAGAGAAAAAATCTATTTTTTTTTAAATCAGCTCTAATGATTTTAATTAAATTTAATTTCTAATCATTGATAATTATTACACACAAAATGTCTACGCTCAATTTTTTGTTAAAATATATTAAATGTTCCGGTTTGACGCGTAAATTTTTGAGATATAAAATTACTTATTATTGAAAATATGTAGGTCTATTTATAATAAAAATATTTCAATTAAAACATATTTTCAAGAAACCAATACTTTCCAAGCTATACTCAAATATATACATTCTTTTAACTTTACTAACACTAAAGATAAAGTATTGCGACCTTTAAAAAAACAAAAATCTAACCCAATATGTTGATTGATGTCAACGTTTCATGACCTCCCGAACCCTAAAAAGTGATTTTTGCAATGCCGTCTATCTGTGTGTCTGTTTAACCCTGAAATTAAGAGTAATTTAATTAAGGGCGAAAACGAAAAATCTGTTTTCTTGAAATCGGCTCTAACAAATTTGATTAAAATTCGTATCTCGGCATTGATTAAGGTTATAAATAAAATAGCTATTTTCATTTTCCCATGAAAATAAGTTTTAGGGTACTTTACAGAAGCGTAAATTTCCTTATCTCCGCAACTATTTGAGATACACAATAATTTATCATTGCAAAATTGTAGTAATATTAAAAATTAAAAACCCTTTATTTGAAATATATATTTATAAAACCAATAGTTTTTGAGATAATGGCAAATATATTAATACAATTTTGTGATCTTTATTTCTACAAAGATACTACTTAGGTTTAACGCAATAATTCTCTAATACCATAGAGTAAGTGAATAAGTAAGTCTCTCGAAAAGTTTGTTTATTTCCTTTATTCTCTTAGGGGAAATGTTTGTACATCAATTATTTTATTTCCATCATTTTAGACTCAACAGCCAATATTAACCTTTTCTTTTAGTCTAAATTTATAAATGAGGAATTTAATAGAAATGTGATAGCCATAAGATGTGCAAACCCCAATAAAATGTCGAAAATAGCTCAAGTTTTCTAGTGTGTATTATTTCGTTTCATATATATTACGAGTTTTGAATAAATATTTTCATTCTCAAACAATGGTTTGAGAAAGTCCGTGCGGAGTCCCGTAGCATTTATTTCCATGATTATATTACTAAACTTTTTACATTTTAATTTACATTTTCTGTACTGGAAGATTTGCTCAATAGGCAGACACGTCACCAACTGAACTAAGCTGTCGGATTATTCGTGAAGATATAAAATTATAGTTAACTTATGGTCTAGTGAAATATTCTCATGAAAGAATTAATTTAAACCTTCAAATAACATGAAATTCTGAGATGATATACGAGATGAAAGATCTGTATGAGATCTACTTCAAGTTATTTTTTTCTAATAAACTGAATGGTATGTAGTTTTTGATGCAAGTGACACGTGGGTAGGGTTTAGAAAGCGCCTCACCTGAGCTGAGCTGTCACATACTTAGTTACAGTCGCTCTTGTTAGCAGGCGACTGTTACAAGAGCTTTTTACCTGACACCAAGGGGGTGAAAGAAGAATGAAGGGAAAGGTGACGAGAAAAAACAAAAACTGAATAAATAATATACTCCTCATTTCTGGGCATACTACACAAGCAGTAAGAACTTTTACCCAATTTTTTTTTCAAAAATCATATCTATATAAATAAAAAATATATAAATACATCTATTTACACAAATAAAGTTGTAAATATATTTATTTATATAAATATATAAATTTATCTCTTTATACTAACAGATATATATATATATATATATATACATATACACATATGATCTGACACCTTAGCTCAGGAAGTGGCGTGTCTGTCTATTGAGCTAAGGGTCCCGGGTTCGATTCCCGGCACCTCTCCCAATGATGAATTAGTGACCGGGGACTGGATGTTGTGCCTGTACTAGTCTTAAGTTAGATTATAAGGCATATGAAGCTACGACAGGTCTAGCGAACCATTGGTGGAAAATATATGGCTTTAATAAATGACTGCCACTGGCTGGAAACAGTAATGGATGTAAATATATATAAACATATATATAATTATATGTTCATACATTATATATATATCCAAACAATATTTATAACATTTATGAATACCTTATATATAAATATAATGTAATTATAATTGTTTGAAAAATTATTTTGTTAAATGTTTCCTATTTGTCGTGAAGTATGCTCAGAAATGAGGAGTATATTATTTATTCAGTTGAATTTTTTTTCTCATCACCTTTACCTTGATTCCGCTTTCTGGGAACTATAAGCTGTCTATATTTTGTAAATAAAATTCAATATCTAATCTATCACAAAGCACAATATACTCTTAATACAAAATAAAGCTCTAAGGACATTTAATTCATCACCAAACACAATTAAAATGTTGTTAATATCCCCATCGCGTCTGAAAACCCATTCAGGCTATACAAGGAGAAAGAGTGGGAAACCAGTTAATAAAAAATCAATTTAATGTAGGTATTCATTCGCCAAGTCATTGATATATGTTCTCGTTCCCTTTTAAGTGTTTTCAATTCACGTTTCCTGTACTTTCTTCTAAATAAACAATTATTGTTTAAAAGTTGTTCGGGAAATGATATTTTTACTGGTCGTTATGCATGAAGTATGTCAATAAATTAAAAGTATATTATTTATCGTGGTTTTCTTTTCCATCACATTCCCCTTTACTCCCCGTCATCGGCAGTCGGATATTGTGAGAGTGACGCCTTAAACCATTCGACCGCTGAAGCAGGAAGTATACGGGGTTTCCTCAACTACAACTGCTAAATTTCACTGCCATATCCAATGACTTAGAATAGGAATACAAGACCATACAAACATGGTTTACAAAACCTTGCCTTTTCGAGGTACAGTTAGAGATGAAAATTTTTCCGGGAAATTTTTAATCGGAAGATTTTCTGCAGTGACGGCTTCTGATTGAGGAGTTAAATTCTAGAGGTGGCATTTAAATCCTATTGTACTTCAAAATATAGTGTGTCAAAAGACAAGTGGTTTATAAGAAGGGGGTAAAGGGAACGCGAGTGGGGGAGGGGTAGATAGGAAGCATGTAGGTTATGAGGGGGAGACAAATTTCAAAATGTCAAGTCAACCTTGCAGTTATTTTAGTTAACTTATTGATGATAAAAAAATTGAAGCATGATTTATTAACATAACGGCTCTACAAAGCACCGCTCCTTACTACCCGTTTGGATTATACGCCTATGTACTAATTAGGCTAATGTATTAGGGAGGAGGAAGGTTTAATTTAGAGGATTTACACCCGTATTTGTATGGAATGATATTGGAAAACTATTTAGGGAAAATCTCCCTCAGTGCACCTGACCGGAATCAAGCCCCGATTTCCCTGTCATCGGCAGTCTAGTCTATTGCGAGAGTAGCGTGTTGGACCGTGTGACCACCAAAGCAGGTGTTTTACTACTGCTACTACTATTATTACTACTACTGCTACTACTACTACTACTACTACTATTACTACCAATAATATTATTGTTGTTATTATTACCCATTTAATCAGTTGAAACTATTTTACAGAAATAATAATTGCAAATTTTCTGTTTTGGAAATTTTTCCACATCTCACATCTCTAGGTACAACCAACCCCCCAGGATATAATTTTCTTACGGAACTTCACCAAGAGTTGTCTGTGTTGAAGTCCACGCACAATGCATTAACAGTTGAATCAACTTGAATAACTGTGCACTATTCACTCCTCACTATGTTTCAGTTGTGAACGCTATAATTGCAATTAGTGTGTTTAAACATTATGCGCACTATTTGTTATGCATGTTCCTATTTGAAACGTGGGTAATTAAGGAACAGGATTAAAGCAGAATGCAGGATTGGTTTGACAAAATTTGACAGGATGAGAAATGAAAGAGTAAGAGAAATAGTAAAGGAAGATTCAGTTCAGGACAGGATAGAGAAGGCAAGGATGCCAAGTAGGATGTTGGATATGGGGGTGAGGGGGTAGGAGGCTGAGAGGAAGACCAAGGGGCGGACGGCTGAAGGGACTAAGGAGGAGTGTGGAGGAAAGAGGAGAAGACCGTAGGGGAGAGATGGTGGGAGGAAAGGAGGTGGTGGAGAGACTTATGTTCCAAACAGACCCAGCCAGTGGCTGGAAGCTGTTCATGATGATGATGATGATTATATGCTATGCATATTTGTTAAATTTTATGTGCTATGCGTGAATTTAAGGCCAGCCTTAAACGTACTAATTAATAGCCATATGTTATTCTTATTGGGCAATGAGTATACAACGTATTTCTTACTAACAAAACAACCTCAATGTCTACTCTAAGGGTTCCCTACGTTTTTTCTTCCTCGATCTTAAAACAACCATTAAGATTATTCTTTCTTTTGAAGAGGTTTCTATAAAATGGGTGCGAATGTTATTTTGAATCAATATTCCCAAAGGGGATGTTTATTTTCAATTTATAAATACCAGCTTTTGTTGCCACATGGTCTAAGGCATCAATATCACAATAGACCAGACTGCCGACGACGGAGATATATGGGTTCAAATACCGGTCAGCGGTGCTGAGGTCCCCCACCCCCAATAATTGTTTTATACTCTCCCTTCACGCAAATGTGGATACACTTCCTCTAATTTAAACCTTATTCAACCCTAGCCCAATAGATTACCTAGCACATAGGCGTATAGCTCGGATGGGTATTAAGACTTGGTGGTAAATAAATTCAAAACATTTAAATGAGTTTTGTTCTCTATCTTTTTCTACGTATTCCTCAACCATTTTTTTTGCTGTTCTTTACAAAATAAATTTTCGTAAGAGAAAGGAAATATCTATTAAGCAAATATTGATATTTATCAAATGAAAACCAAACAATAAAGCAACGGATTCTTCATGGAAAAATATTAATATATACTTGATACATTTATAAATACGTTTACTACTACTACTACAACTACTATTATTAATAATGCTACCCCTTAAGCACTTCAGTATTTTGCAGACATATTGGAGAAACGCAAATAAGTAGAAGTTGGCTATTTACAAGAGGGTTTTCGGCATTCATCATTAGTCATTTAATTTTAATAATTAATTTTCTATTTTTTCCTCATCGCTGAGGAGCAATGCCATCTTAATTGCCTTAACTTTCTTGTCATTTTTTCCATTTCACTAATTGGTTTCAAGTTGTTCTTTTTAACTCTATATTGTCCGATTTTTTTTTTTTTTTTATTTTTGCCAATACATCTTTAAACCCAAATAATTGTAATACAATAAGACGTGTGCTACCTATTTATTAAAAACCTCTGTTATGCTCATGTATCTTACTCGTAAACAATATTTAATAGAATATATTTTGTTTATGTTCACGGTCCAACACTCGAAAATAGTGGTATTGAAATAAAAGTTCTGAGTTCAATTCCCGGTATGGCCAAAAATGTAATCATTGGTGGAATTTGAGCTTGGCCCTTCCCACTGATGAATTGACGGCTGCAGGATTGAGTGTTGTGACTATTATAGAATTGAGTTATTTTTAAGTCATGGGCTGATATAATAAATCAATTCAGAAAATTCATGTTAAGGTGGGTGCGTAAGGGACGAGAGAAAAGGTAAGTACTTTGGAAGATTTTATGTAAAAAACCTTTTTGATAAAAAAAATTTCTCAATAGAAACATAGATTAATTTTTTTACACAATAATTTCAACAGTTGTTGAATATCTGTCAAGGGTGTCCTGGAAATTAATGACAACTCTTTCCCTTCATTTAAAAAGTTTATCACCTAATGCCGCTTTGCTCATGAACGATATTAAAACACTCTTGATATCATCACGTGAAGAAAATTAAACTATATATTTTTTTATAATGGAGCAATATTTTATTTTATTTTGCCAAATAAATGTTTGGCAATTTGAACTGCAAGAACACTGATCTTTATTCGCATCCCTAACTATCACCTTAAATTACCCAAATGTACGTGTATATTCAAACTAAAATATTTTTAAGCGTTTGTACATTACTCGGTTTTGTTATAACATCTAAACTTTGTGAAGATTGTTGAAGCACGTGCGTCTTAAATAAGTGTGGGATCTAATTTCTCCTTTAGCTGTAAAAAGATAGATTGGCCGAGCTGTCTCGCGAAGCATTTATGTCCACATCGGTGAGTGCGTTAACTATTATTATTATTATTATTATCACCGCGTCTTACTACCCGTTCGGGTTTTACGCACTTACGCTAATGTGTAATGGTAGGGGGATTGTGAGATGAAATGGAGGACATACAGTTAAACGTGGGATCCGAACCATGGTGGGGACCTGGCATTCCTCACATTCACAAGATGTCTTGTCAGAGGTGAAGGAAGGGTTTGGTAATCAGATAAATCTTTGCCGGGACCGAGGATTGAACCCGGGCCGCCAGCATAGAAGTCTGACACCTTACCTCTAGACCACCAGGTCACTAGTGCGTTAACTAAACGTCAACTTAGTATTTCCCTTTTTACCTGTGACAAAAAGGTCAAGGTTTAATCCTGGCTCATCTGGTGAGGATTGTTTTTATTATATTGATTTTTCACTCTCCCTACACACTAATTAGACTACATTTCCTTTAAATTCCAACTTTCTTATCCATAACACTTATTAGTGAAATTAAAATTAATAAAGTCCCGGATGGGTGTTAGGATGTGGTAAAAAGTTAGTAAAAAAGAATTATTATTGTTGAAAACAATTTACATTGTTTATAAAAGTATAAATTATAGATATCGGATCGAGTTCTATATCTTTCAAAACTAAATCCTAAATATTCTTTCGAATTTTCTATTCCCATTGGAATCTTTGGTTATTTTAAAATGTGAGATTTTAATCAAAATCAAAATTCTTAAAATTGAGTTTAAAAAGTTGTTTTGAGACTTAATTAATTATATTAAAACAATTTTGTGATTTTGTTATCCTCCAAACTACACAATATAATATATTACTTTCACCAATTGCTTATAATTTTTAATTAATGTCAAGGCTTTAAGGTGGAATAGAAGGGAACTCGAGGAAAGGCCAATTTTTTGTAGTTTTTATAGCAAAATATATTTTTAGACAAAATGGATATAATATGGCTCGAGTACAAACTTAGAATTTAATTTTCTTCACATGGTTACCTCAACATTTCTTGAATATCTTTCAAGGGTGTACTGGAATTTAATGACAACTTTTTCTCTTATTTAAAAAGTTTGTTAGATAATTCCACCATGCTCATGACGTATATTCAACAAATGTTGATATCACCATGTTAAAAAGAAGTATAGTCTATGTTTGTACTGAAGCAGTATATTTTTTATTTTGGCCAAAAATTTGTTCAATAAAAGCTGCAAATACACTGGGCATTTTTCGTTTACGATTACATTCCACCTTAATAATTAATGTATTCGAGAAACTTTACTTTTTGTTGAGATTTTTACGATTATTGACTCTCTCTAATTCCATAAATTTCGAGTGATTCAAATGTCCCATCTCCAATATAAAATAAGATCGTAGAATTTATTTGGTCTGCGTACACATTGAAAAGGATTATTATTTTATGTTTGTCACATTTTATTGTGTTTGATTTTTATAGCGTATTGTACTTTTCTTTATGATTATTCCAGATTCCATTATTCTCAATTCAAAAAAATTGTTTGATGTCCCTCTCCTCTCCTTTTCTTTTATTTTTAACCTTCTCATAAACTTGAAGTCCTTTTTTTTATTATCATTATCTTCACTGGAGAAAAAAAAGGCTGGGGGAGGGAGCTTATCGGAATTCATTCCTTACCATTCACCCTGAGGCGCGTGCCTTGAAAGCTTCAAATTCAATATCGCCTCGTCTCAGCTACGGCGAAGACTTGCCTGCCTGCATACCGCTTTTTAGAATTGACCAGACTTTTCATATTAGCACTATTTTCTCTCTCTGTTCACTTTTCACCCGTAAGACACATTTCTCATTGAAAAAATATTCTTCTTTAATCCCTCACTCCTAGACTCTTTTGTTGTCAACTTGATAAATATTGTCGCAATGATTCAGGGTCGACATTTTTTTAATAAGATATTATTATTCGAGATTTTTCTAGTCTAATTACAATTTGGTCCTTCGAATCTAACCTAATTGTTTTTAATAGTTATGCTCAGTATCCCTAAATTAAACATATTTTTTAGTAAAAATTTTAAGTTCAGATATTTATTTGGCGCAGAACTTTTAGTTTATTAAAACAATTTTTATTTAACTCAAATATAACCCAAGATTTTGTGGTTTTAGTGGTCAGCAGAAAATGATGGAATTGAAGTATGTAGGAAAAAGACCCCAAGTAAGGCCAAGAAAAGATTGGAGGAGCATATAACACAGAGTGTGGAAGTGAAAGGAGAATGGTGGAAGGATAGAGAAATATGGAGGCATATTATCAAAATGACTCGGCCGCAGGCTGGAAAAAGTGTAACATTAGCTTGTAATACTAATATAAAAATGTTACTACCCGCCCCAAATAAGCCTATACATATAGACATACTGCAATATAAATACTAGAAAGACTAGCTAGTATAATACCACCTCAAATAAACTTATGATCACAGACATCCAGCATTATTAAATATCACAATCTTACTGTGTCTAATATAGGTGCTCAACTCATTCGTATCTTCCGGACTAGCATGACTTCCAAACCAGCCTGTTTACACCAAATGCTAGAATGAAGAGAAGTTCTAAACAAGCTATGGATGATGCAGTGACATCATGTTCCAATAGAGGAGTCCAGAAATGCTCTGATTGGGCAGGTGGAGTTACAGGAGGACCACTTGTAATCTTTAACTGTTCTACGTGACCGAATTAACGTAGCTAGAGTCTGCAGCCGCTCACCATGTGTCTGGTGTTCGTGTCTCGGGAACAAGTAAAATGGATCTACAACACACGAAGAAACTGGTGGACGCGACTGAAGCGACGTAGCATATCCGTCAGCTGCTAGGCGTGTGACGTTATATTACTAATAATCAATTTCCTATTAAGGAAATTTCCCAACTATCAATCCATAAACTAGACCTATTTTTAGCTATCGTTCAGTTAGCATCAAGGACTATTACATCCGACACTTCCACGAGAAGTCCTATTTAGGACTAGGGCATTATCTAGCCAGGATGGCTATAAATATATATATATATTATTGATTATATAAACTTTATATTTCAATTATGGGTTTGATTATCTTGAACAATTAGGTTTATTATGTAGTTGTAATCAGTAATTTTAGGAATTTGTAATTTTTTGCTAAAGGTTTAATTTTAAAAATGAATTCTGTTATCTAACACTTAATTATTCCTATTGCCACCTGGGTGCTAGTATGTTTGTAATTTCTTGAAATTTTCTGTTAGCCACATTTTTAGGATTCTTTTGTTTGGCTTGGAATTTTGTAATTTAAATATTAATCTATATTGCTCGTGTGGCTACAAGTAATTGTTTAAATTCTTTAATCTAATATGTTTCTTTTATAGGTTATTTTTATATATGTATCTTTTTCGGAGTAATTATTAAAATAACTTATTTTTGTTGGTTAATATGGTTTTGACTCTAAAATAAACTGATTCATTTAGTGAGAAATAACATTATTCTAACGTAACAATGATTTGTTTTCTATTTTAATAGTAAATATTAAAATGTATGAATTTGGTCGAATTCTTCAAAAGTGTCAAGGGTAATAGTTCTACGCAGGTTTGAGTTTTAGTCAGGAAGTCAAACCTTTGTGCTAATAATAAATATCTGATACGATATTTAAATTTATATTTGATCCTTAAATTTAAATTTGTTTTTTCTGTATTCACAGTGGTAAATTAGACGCGCTGTGAACCATTTAAAAGGGTCTCTTTAAGCTCTTTGTTATCAACGTAAGGTATAATGATTTAAACTTTAAAAAAATACCCGATTCAAGATTTAAATTTATATTTGATCCTAAAATTTATATTTGTTTTTTCTGTATTCACAGGGATGAATCAGACCAGTTGTAATCCATTTAAAAGAGGCTCTTTAAGCTATTTGTAATCACTGCAAGGTTTAGTAATTTAAATTTTTAATAAACATCTGATTCGATATTTAAATTTAAATTTTAATCCCAAATTTGTTTTGTCTGAATTAACTGTGGTGAATCAGATGCTTTGTAATTTATTTAAGAAAGGTTCTTTAAATTATTTTTTTAAATATCGAACATTTGTTAATATTTTTTGTCTCTTCCAGACTTGTTCAAATAAAATAATAATTTACCCTGGGAGATTTAAAAATACTCTCAAACTTACTGCGCAAGTGCAGTCTTAACAATGATTTATTTGTTTTCCAACACACTTCAGTTTTACTTGTAAGGCCATGTAATTGGTTGTTTTACCTCTGTTTATTATATTGAATAAATAATTCAAATATTCCTTAAATTTGCTAATTTTTTAGGTACTTAGTTTCTATCCACTCTCTTTTAGGCTAGTAGTGGCCTCTAGCTTTTAGGCATAGGGCGAGAACGGTACAAAAGTTGACGATGAGGGTCAGCCATAAGTCTATGGATACTTTTTTTAGTAGGTACAGAAGAATATATTTATGTACTAGTTGTATATTAGTTAGTTCTACCATTAAAAGAGTAAATATTTAGGCTTTAAGGCTAGGGGTGTATAGTAAGTAAGAGGTTAACAATCCTAGGTTAAATTAGCTTATGGCCTTATTCTAATATAATATGGTGTTTAAAAAGTACAATTTAAGAAGGCCTTGCCAATAAAAAAACTAAAATTGTTTGAAGCATAGTCTATTTTCAAGTGGTAGCTTACTGTGATAAAATCAACTTAATTAGAATGGATTTGTATTATTATTATTATTTTGTGCTCCTCGTATTAATAGCCATTCTTGTTAGTCAAGTTTAATATCATAAATGTGGTAGGGATGGAAAATATACAAATTTGAGGAAATATGCTCACATTTAGTAAAAATAATTATATATATATATATATTTGCAGTAGCCGGCCAGGATTCAAGTACCAACATCCCAGCCAATAGCAATACAATCTTTTGTAAGAATGATGCCTCAAGACCTGCTCTCACTTAGATCAATCGAATCGAATCAAAGCGTGGCTATCAGAAAATAGTTATTTCCACATATATATATATATATATATATATACATGGACTTACTCACACCTAGACGAATTGAGTCGAAGCGAAACTAATTCTCCATGGAAAACACTTTTTTTTTTCGATTTGACAGAGCCACCAGGCGAGGTTTGTGCCATATATACATTCAACGTCGGTAGTTTCCGGGAAAGTTAAGAGGACATTCGGCACTGGGGTTAATGTGGAGCGAGACTGTTAAAATGTTCTATTGCTCGAGTGCAGGTATTGAAGTTTGTTTGTTTTGTCTGTAGAGTGAAGCTGTAATGGAACTAATTACTTTAGTCCAGGGCTTTAAAGTTATCTGCGATAAAAATGTCAAAAACTTTAACAATGGTAACACCAGAGAGAATTAATTGGAGGAGATCAATTTTTTTTTTAAAATTAAACGAGAGCACTTAAGTTTACTTGAATTTATTTGAATCTTACAGTAAAATATACACACATTATTTATATTTTGTTGCATTATGTCTAACATGTTATGTTTTTATAATTGTGCAAAAGATACATAACTTTTTGGTTCTCATTTATTTTAAAAATTACTACATTGTGACTTTCCTCTTTCTTCGCTTGAATGTGAGTGCAAATACTGCGCTTGGATTCGATTCGCCTATGTTTGAAAGGTACTGGCCCCCACGCTTCGATTCGATTCGCCTAGTTGGGAGGGGACCAGGCGTTTTCAGCATTCCCTCTACTGAGGGTCTCTTTACGAGGGAAATACATGAAATTCATACGATCTAAATTTATTAAAAACTTGAACAAATAATTATTTATTTTTAATAAATACAGGCATACATATATTATACAAGAAATTAAAATGAAATAAGCCTTCTTCAGTGGCCGAATGTTCTAAGGCGTCACACTCGTATTTGACTGACCTGCTGGTGACGGGGAAACTGCGGTTCAAATCCCGGTTGGGTCTACCGATGGTGTTTTTCCTAGATGGGTTCCCAATCTCCTTCCACGCAAATGCGGGTAGTTTACCTCTAAAATGCTTCCTTCCTCCTTATCCTATTAAAGTAATCATAATAAATGCGTATAGCCTGATCAAGCTGTGAGTGAAAAGCGGTTGGTTGTATGCATCAACCTAAAAAAAAAAGTTATGAGTACGTCAGCTACGAGAGAGTAAAATGTTGTTTATGTCTTCAATTTGAAGTGTTTTATCAATTAGAGCCGGCGGGACCTAAGGGGCCCGAATGCTGCGGGCTGGACATGCTTGTTCTAGACCAGTGGTTTTCAAACTTGTTTTAGACTAGCACCCACTTCTGAGAAGTAGGTGCTGGCTATCATCCCCAACCATTACCCACCAAGGTTAAATGTAATAAAAAGGTTTAAATAAAAGATAGTAACATTAATTTAATTTTATATTGTACATTCAAATTTAAATACTCCAAACTATATAACCATCATGAATCTGTATGGGTAAATTTGATAAATCTGGATTAAATGTGGTGTTACCAGATGGAGAGTGTGGGTCTTAAACTAACCTATTTAAAGGACTCCTGAAGGGGCTTTCCAGTTACACTATCCCTAAGCTCAGAGGTCCTTTATTGTGCAACCACCGATACCCATCGGGACCGGAACCTTTTCACCGGACATAGACCAAGCTCCATGAGTACCATTCCGGGATCTCGGACACCCGAAAAGACCAGTACCAGCCCTTCC
>CABFOW010000678.1:71716-113889 GCA_902141385.1 Timema californicum
GGAGGAGTTGGATCCTCCTAGTGATCGCCCATCACAAGTAAGGCAGGAGCTCAGCATCCGAACAGCTTTCTCCGCACCATCTTTCGCTCATTCTCCCACTTCCTTCTCTCTCACACACAATCTTAGCTGCCGCCCCAACCTTGTTTGAGACCAGCTGTCCGGAGTCGCCCAGAGGGGGACCTCAAGTAGGTGCACTCACAATTTATTCCTGCTCCACGGGTACTCACTACCCATCGCTTAGTGTGTGTCGAGAAGGGAGTATCCCCCTCCTCACACACAGATGACCTTGTCGGGGTCTTAGCTATGACAGACCCCTTCCGTCGCATTCTCCAGGGGCCACCTCATCAAGGCGCCCCGACAGGATTTTTAGAGATCTGTCAGTACCGGAGGGTGGCAAAGACAGTGCCCGTTTATATGAAACGTGCGTGGGCCCAGAGCGCATCCCGGCCCCTTACGTCCGAGCACCGTGACACCCTTACTAGATGGACTGTACAGCCTACATACGCTAAAAACATAACTTATGTTAAATGTTTATAAATATAACGAATCAAACGTATTTTCAAAATTATAAAACACAAATATTAAAATAAAATTAATTACACTTAGTTTAGTTTTATGCTTGTAGAAATAACAACAGTTCTTAAATATTTGTCAACGACATTCTGGAATTTGATACATTTTCCGATTCGTTTAGAACGTTTGTAATCAAATACTAATATGGACATAACAATTAATATTCAAATACTGTTGGGATTACTATACATATTCCCTGAGTAAATTACGGCACGTAGGCTGCATGTGGCTCATCACGTATTTTCACGTAGCCCTCAAGCTATAGTTAACTATCTAGGAAAACAAAATTACTGCTAAAAATACTAGAACTAAAAAAATATTAATATGGAAGTACATATTATTTATGTTCAAAACAAATCAACTAATGAACTTCAACTTGAGATGATATGACCTGTAGTTCAATCCAAATCTAAGGGAATTATAGCATCGTGAAGAATTATGCACATTTTACAATAATTCTCTTAATTACGACAAATTCCCCAACATTCAAGATTTTGCACGAAAGCTTTGATTGTTTTTGGATGAAACTAAAAATGCGAACAACCCATTTTTATAATCTTAATAAAAAAAACTCCTTACGATCATGCATAACCTCTGAACACTTATAAGCAATATTGGAATCTCACCTACTAAATTTACACCTGACATTAAAGAAATGAGCTTCTTCGGTGGAACGCGTGTTCTAACGCGCTACTCTCGTATTAGACTAGACTACCAATCACGGGGAGATCAAGGTTCAAATCTTGATGGTTTTCCCGGAACGGTTTTCCACTCTCCACACACGTAAATGTTGGTATACTTCCTATAAATATAGCCATCACAATCCTTAAAACCCTTAGCGTAATTAGTACATGAGCTTAGCATACCACATAACCCGAAAAGGTATTAAGACGTGGTGCCTTAAAAATAAATATTAAAGAAATGGTAAACGATAAGAAAAAATTGCATTCATATAATTAAGTTGGATTTTACTGGAATCCAACTAACTTATTTATTTATATTTTCTTGCATGTTTATATTGTTTGTAATTTGTTTCATACTTATTAAAGTACGTCTTCCGAAAAATTGTATTTTATTTGGTAGCCCTTTGTTATGTTTAAATTATAATTGCGGTCCTTCAACCAAACAATTTTCTCAGGCCTGCTATAGGTATAAAATTAAACCAAACGTATCTACTGCAAATCAATATTTTAGTTATTTTGATTTTTTTTAGATAAACTGTAAAAATACTTTATTATTATTATTATTATTATCATCACCGCGTCTTACTACCCATTCGGGTTATACGCGCTTACGATAATGTGTAATGGTAGGGTGGTTGTGATATGAAATGGAGGACATTCAGTTTAACGTGGAATCCGAACCACGGTGGAGGCCTGGCATTCCTCACATTCACAAGATGTGATTAATACACATCTTGTTAGAGGGGAAGGAAGGGTTTGGTAATCTGATAAATCTTTGCCAGGACTGAGGATTGAACCCCGGACTCCAGCACAGAAGTCTGACACCTTACCCCTAGACCGCCAGGCTACCCTGTAAAAATACTTCCCACAACTATCGTGCGCCACCTTAAATGAATATATTACAAAATATTATGTATGTGGTCTACACCTTAATAATATTATTTTTTGATATCCGATAAGGTTTTTGATCTGACAAAGATAGTAAAACGAAACCACAAAATGTTAGCATCCCTAACTTTTATACCTCCCCTCCCAACTGAATTTACCTCCAACCCTTAAGGGTGAAAGGAAAGTGGATGTTTGAAAACCGACACTTCATGAAATAAACGACGTCAGAGGGGACGGAGAGGGGAAGGTGTTACTCTCGCTTCAAAAGTTTTAATGACATCAGAAGGATGAGGGAATTACTTCTGTACGTCTGTTTGTCTTTTGTTTTCCAGGAACACGACCACAAGAAAACACACGTCAGGTTGTATTTTTTTATTCTCAAGATTTTTTTTTGCGTTTTGTTCCCTTCGAGAATAGGGATGAATGCCTACTAAACAAACTATTTATCCACATCTGTGAACGCGCCGCGTTAGACTCTCATTGTAATTAGTCCATGTTAATACGGGGAAAGGTCAAGGTTTGAACCCCATCCCGGGTGCTTTGTGGTGGTTTTGTTTTCCTAACGTGAGATTTTCATGGGCTTATACCTTCCTCTTTACACGATGATGCGCTAATTTAACGTACTAAATTTTAACCACTTAGACTAAGTCGTTAATTTTGGTTTGTTTTTGCATTGCTTCCTACTACCCGTCCGTGATATCCAGATTTAATTTAACTTATGACTCGCACCTAGGAGAAAAATCGTCCAATTCAACTTTCTTTCTTATCCAAAACACAGGATATGAAGTAAGAGCAAATATAAGTTGTAGACATTTTGTGATATTTGTGCACATTTATAGATCACGTCGTTTTTTTTCTTAGAAATCTCAAAAACTTTTTTATGACATTGTAATAATAGCGTCTATAAATTCACCATATAACGTAAATTATATATATTGCGGTTTCGCTATTTACAATTTTTAAACTTTAATATGATAATCCTAGAAGTGGATTATTTTATTGGAAAAATAAAATTAAAAGTTATTTGCCAGAACACTAGAAATTGCTGCCGAAATATATTTTGGCTTTCAAAAATTTCAGCTATCCCTTTGCATATTTAATTTTTTTTTAATGTTTAGGAACTTCCTCATTGAATTGTCTTTCTAAAAAAAATATACAAATTTATAGTTTCACGTTTAAATTTCTTTCGAAGAGCTCGGGATCAGGGAATTAGAGGAAATATACCTGTGATTCCATGGGATTATAGTGAGAGGATATTTAGTATAAACCTCCCTCAATGCACCAAGCCAAGTTTGAGAAACCCGACATCACTGTCACCAGCAAACTAGACTCAACGAGCGTCAACGTCTTCGTCTATGTGGTTGATCCCTGACTAGAAGTCTAGCTTTATATTTTCGAGGGTGACCTGGTGGTCTAGGGGTAAGGTGTCAGACTTCTGTGCTGGGGGTGCGGGGTTCAATCCGCGGTCCCGGCACCGATTTATCTGATCGCCAAACCCTTCCTTCACCTCTGACAAGACGTGTATTAATCACAACTTGTGAATGTGTGGAATGCCAGGACCTCCACTGTAGTTCGGATTCCACGTTAAACTGTAGGTCCTTCATTTCATCTCACAATCATCCTACCATTACACATTAGCTTAAGTGCTAATAGTAGTATAATCTTGATATATGATACTGTAAAACCAATAGTTAAATTATTGTTAGTGAATTTTATTCTTAAAAACATCACTTCATAAAAAAATTGTTAACACAGGTTTTTAAAATCAAGTAAATTTATTTAAAGAATAACTTTTTTTTGCTATTTTTAGCATCGCATCTTACTATCTTTTCAGATTAAATGACTAATCAGTATGATTCAATTAAAAAAATAGTCTTTGGAGTTGATATTCTTGGGTGAACCTAGGGGGTCTCCCAGGGCACAAAGATCCTAGTAACAATTGCAAACAATTTTATTTTAGTGTTTAGAAAAATAGTTCTTCAAATTAAAATGCTGATAATTATTTATAAAAATAAAAATAACATATACATATTTTATCGACTGTTAAGAATCTATTAAAATATGTTGAATAATTACATAATCCGTTATATGGTTTTATGACATATCTTTGTTAGCGAATCACTTCGATATTTAATTAAAAAGCTTTCGAAAATAGTAATAGAAAATTAAAAGAAAAAGGGATAATATATTTTTTCACACATTTATTAAACGGGAAATGGGCTAGTCACATAATTCATTTTTATTTACTTATCTTTTTTTATAATTATTTTTGTCTGGTATGCTGACACACTATTATTTTTATTATTGTTATTTTACGTCACGCAGTAGATGTGGTTTATTTATATTATACAGAAAACAACAGGGGATCAAACTTTTAAGTCTCGCCTAGGGCGAACGAAACCCTTTCGATGGCCTTGCAAAAATATTAAATAAAAACACCAACATAAATACCAATCGACAGACATTATTAGAAAATATAGGCTAGCTTAATAATAATAATTAACGTTCTTTTATTCCTCAAGCTTGGGAGTGAATTTATAAATAACTTCGAATCACCAGTATCACACCTTCTTTCGCTGTAATTCAGGTTTAAGGAACACTAATTCCAGCAGATTTAAGGTGACTAAGTAACGCGTTGAAGCATAATTCTATAAAATCTTGCCCAGAGATAATAAGTAATCATAAAAGTGGTTAGTTCAAAGTTTAGAAACAACAAATAATATTCAAGATAGTATAATTTTTTTTTTTTTTACAAAATATCCAAACAAAATGGTTAACACAGCTTCCCAAATAAACTTTCACGCTGTCCCTTCCTCTCTTTGTTTAATGTAAATTACAATTATGGTGAGTTTTTTCCCCCCCAGCTCGGGGTATTTAAACATGTTTAATGGTTATTAATGCGTGTTTTATTACACGAAAATCCAACCTAAGAAGCCATTGTCTGCGTGTAAACACGGCGAGGATTTAATACGTCACTTAGCGGAGAGCTTGAATTCTAACCACAGTGTTATCTTTGTACAAGTAGCGCTTGCATTTTGCTTGGTAGCGTGTCTAATCTTTCCTAAACGGGGGGAGTGTAGGTGAGGGGAAGGATGGGAGAGGTAGGCGGTTCCTCGTCACATGATACTGGATAGCCTCCGGTACTTTAAAGGCTTGCCAACACAATACATGGAAACATTTATAGAAAACAAATATTTGTTTAATTCGATGCTCATCTTCTGTTTGCTATATTTCTGACGTTCCTTGTTTTTAGTTTACTTAGTTTTAGATCTATCCCTACTATAATAATATAATAGTAATAATAATAACTGCCTTTATTATAGTACTGGCCAGCATTCACAAAACCCACAATCATCCAGCACTGAAAAGTACACAAGTATCTGACATGTTCTCATAAATAGATAAGTAAAGAGAATAAACAATTTTATAGTAGCTAAGTAGTGATACATACAAATAAATACTTACCCACTTTCGGTGGCCACGTGGTCTAACGCGCTACTATCGTGTTAGACTAGACTGCCGAAGACGAGGAGATTGGGGCTTGATCCCGGTCGGGTGCGCTAAGATTGATATTTCCTAAATGGTTTTCTATTCTTCCTAAACCCAAATGCTACTGAATTTCTTCTCAATAAAACCTCCCTAATCCTTAGTACGTTAGTGTAATTAGTACACAGGCGTATAAACTGAACAGGTAGTACATACTAAACGATAAGAGAAATAATAATAATAATAATGATGATGAGCTATCTTAATAAAGAGTAGTAGTGTAAATCAATAAGCATTGATAGCATTTCAAACACACACACGCAACAAAGCAGAATAATGCCAATCTAAATATTAGAGGTAGAGCATGTACTGGGTAAATTAACGACAGGGTGGTAGTTCTTTAAATAACTCTCTGAATATGGCTTTTCTTTTGTGATAAAATTTGAATTCGACAAATCTAAAATTTGCGCTATAAATACAACGGCCAATAGTTCAGACTTTATTATAGTTACCGAGAGAAAATAATTTTGGGTTACGAGAGTCCTGAGAAAGAATATGAATTCCTACATGATCTAAGGCAAATTTACAATAAATGTCGTTATTGAAACTATTTAAAACAAAAGAGGCACCATAGTAAAGTTCATTTGAGAAGAGAATTAAACAAATTAAAATGTTTTGAAGTCTCTCACAATCATAATACAGCTGGTTAGTAAATAATTTATCATAGCAAGCAGCGACAAATTTACTCTGAACGTTTTAAACTGAGAGAGTCAGTTAAGGGAATGGAATTCCAAGCAACGCTGGCATATTCAAGATTAGATCTAACCAAGGCATAGTACAGGCATAATATACAGTCAACTTTCTTAAATGAAGAGGTGATAAATTTAATAGTAGGCCTATTATTATTATTAGAACCGCGTGTTACTACCAGTTCGGACTATACGCACTTACGCTAGTGTGTAATGGTAGGGTGATTGTGAGATGAAAAGGAGGACCTACCGTTTAACGTGGAATCCGAACCACGGTGGAGGTCTGGCATTCCCCACATGTCTTGTCAGAGGTGAAGGAAGGGTTTGGTAATCAGATAAATCTGTGCCGGGGATAAATTTAGTAATTACAAGTAATTTCAATGTTTGGGATAATACATGGTCAACATAAGTAAAAAAAATAGGATTAGTTTTTTTTAGTAAAATATAATATGGATTTGGTCTTTGATTTATTAATAGACATTCAATTTTCAAGAGACAAACCATTTATGTCATTTAGTAAAAATCATACAATCTGCTATTGATTTAATAATTTTAAATAGTTTTACATCATCCGCGAAGAGTAAATAACTAGATGAGTTTGAGTACTAACCAATATCATTCATGAACACATTAAAGAGAAGAGTACCTAAATTATAAACCTGGGCCTACAAATTTGTTGGAGGTGTGCGAATCTATTTTAATAGAAAATTATATATCACACAAATAACTATTATTTACACATGAGTGAGATAAGATGAAATTACAAAGTTTTCAGAGAATAATTCTATTCTGAATTAAGTCAAATGCCTTACTTTAGTCAAAATAAATAGCATCAACCTGGCTTTGAGTAGGGACATGTGGGGCACAGTGTCACATACATTCTACTTAATTTGTGATGGTAAATTTATTTTTTCATAAAACCATGAAGATTTTCTGAGAGTTTATTCTTTAGGCGATGTAAAGTATGCTCATGTATTATTTTCTCAAATACTTCAGAGAAAGTATTTAAGAGAGAAATAGGTATATATTACAAACATTTGTCTTTGTCCCACTTTTATAAATAGGTATGACAACAAATTGTTTACATGTGAGGGGAAAAGTTTCATTTGACAGGCTAATGTTAAAAATCTGGGCTAACAATGGACTGAGAAAATTGGCACAGCCTTAGCAATAAAGATTTGAAATTCCGTCTGTCCTAGCATAAAATATAATATGGATTTGGTCTTTGATTTATTAATAGACATTCAATTTTCAAGAGACAAACCATTTATGTCATTTAGTAAGACCATACAATCTGCAATTGATTTAATAATTTTAAATAGTTTTACATCATCCGCGAAGAGTAAATAACTAGATGAGTTTGTGTACTAACCAATATCATCCATTAACACATTAAAGAGAAGAGTACCTAAATTATAGACCTGGGGCTACAAATTTGTTGGAGGTGTGCGAATCTATTTCAATAGAAAATTGTATATCACACAAATAGCTATTATTTACACATGAGTGAGATAAGATGAAATCACAAAGTTTTCAGAGAATAATTCTATGCTGAATTAAGTCAAATGCCTTACTTTAGTAAAAATAAATAGCATCAACCTGGCTTTGAGTAGGGACATGTGCGGCACAATGCCACCTACATTCTACTTAATTTGTGATGGTAAATTTCTTTTTTCATAAAACCATGAAGATTTTCTGAGAGTTTAATCTTTAGGCGGTGGAAAGTATGCTCATGTATTATTTTCTCAAATACTTTAGAGAAAGTATTTAAGAGAGAGATAGGTATATATTACAAACATTTGTCTCTGTCCCACTTTTATAAATAGGTATGACAACAAATTGTTTACATGTGAGGGGAAAAGTTTCATTTGACAGGCTAGTGTTAAAAATCTGGGCTAACAATGGACTGAGAAAATTGGCACAGCCTTAGCAATAAAGATTTGAAATTCCGTCTGTCCTAGCACATCCAAATGCACTAAACTTTTTAATAGCACAAGTGACATCCAAGGGTGTAATGTGACATGGATACGAGGACACGATAGTTTCGATAACGGATCAGGACAAGACAGGAACGGCTGAATTAGATACGGAATGAAAATATATCCCAATTGCAATTAATAAAGGATCAATCATAACATCGCCAATAACTTCTATGTTTGATGGGAATACTTTATTCACATGCTTATTTTTTTAACAAATTTCCAAAAATCTTTGTGTTGGTTTTTGATACTATTTTCAATTGAATGTATCCAAATGACTCTATCTAAAGTTAAAGTTGCTCTAGATAATTTGCGAAAGTGCGAACAACTTGAATATAGTTCACTTTAAAAAAATCCTAATATAGTATCTAAGAGTAAAAGAAAACTAATTTGGAAATTTGGAGGAATTTTTGAATAGCAATTTGAGAAATATGCATTTTGATTTTCCTTTGGCTTAATTTGGTGAAATTACATGTGGCCAAGTTAACATCAGTTGTAGAATAAACACAGGATCAATTAGCAGTCGTCAGAGCATTGTAAATATTGAAGTAATCACCACGTGTGTAATCAATGTATGTGGTTTGGGAAGAGTAATTTTTAGTAGCAATGGGTACATCTAGTGTAATCAGTAAAAGCGGATGAGCTAAATAAATATTTACTAGTGATTGAGAGCTGTGTGTTACCTAGAGGTGGTAGAAGTGAGTTAAAATAAAGTCTATGTGGCTAGTCTCGTTATAAGTCTTGATAAATTGTTCCAATACTATTATTATATTAGTTAATGCAAGAAGTTGAGTAGCTTTTAATTTAATTTAGAAATGAGATATATTTCGAGCATGATGATATTTCCAATCAGTTTTAGGGCGGTTAAAATGATTATTCGAAAAGAGTAGTTTGCCGAACCATCTTAAAGAAATGTAAAGTAATTACAAACTATTTTGACTGTTGTTTGGTGACTAAAGACACATGTTCCAAATTAACAATATTTGAATATAAAGGGATTTCAATCTAGACAACTTCCATATTATTTTCACGATCATTTCTTCTGACCACACTAGATATAGAGTAAATAATAGAAATAATAACACCTCTTGAGACAATATATAACCTATCACCTTAGCTCAGGCGGTAGAGTGTCTGTCTTCTGAGCTAAGGGTCCCGGGTTCGATTCCTGGCATGGAAAAAATATATTTTTGGTGAAATGTTGGTTTACCCTTGCACATTGATAAATTAACGATCGGGGACTTGATTTTGTGCCTGCCCTACTCTTATGTTATATTATAAGACGTATGTAGCGGCGACAGGCCTAGCCAGCTTGTAGTAGAAAATATGATGGCTTGAATAAAAAACTGACCTAGGTCACAGGCTTGAAACCATAATGGATGTCTAAAGTAAAGATCTATAAACATTATAATTCGGAAGAAATGAATTTTTATTAAAATAATCTCTATAAAGCCAAGTTTCAACCAAACAAATTTTAAAAACTTCTATTAAACAAACATTAGTAAATAATTAATTTGCCTTAGCTTGAAGATCATGAACATTTTGATAAAATAATAGAGGGGTTGGATTTTGTGGTATCCTCTAAACCTCCATTGATGGTCACGAATGGGGTCCTGGATTTATTCTCCTGAGAGTCAAGGTCAGATGCAACAGTGACAGGGCAGACAGACAGGGAGACCCCTCAAAGACGGTTTGCTCTGGCAGCAACATCCCGGAAAAAAGGTGCAATAAGCCAATTAGAAGGCCAAACATCTGCATCGTTGGTCAAGGGAATCATTATCTTCAACAGAAATATAAAATATGGGGACATGAGCTAAATTTACTTTACAACTTTGAAACAGACGAGGTATTTAAGATCAAGTTCTTTAGTCAATTGAGACTTAATGTCGAGGGAGGAAACTAAAAGGGAAAAAGGGTCACAAATAGATAATTTTTTAAAAAATCTTAATAGTTTGCCAGTTAGTGAGTGCCTGATTACCAGTTAGCAAATTACGCGAGCGTGAACGCCGAACTGATAAATCCTTAAGCATGTTGGAATTAGCTGACTTATTTTTACAGCATGCCAATACCGTAAATCCATTTCCAGCTCTTGCGGGTTGTGACTCAATTGGAGGCTGCACTACAATCTTGGAATTCGATAACAGAGCTTTTATTATTATAATTTAAAGCTTGGTTAAAAGTTTTAGATGATTTTTTTTGATTTAAATAGGTGATAAGTAGATGGGATAGAGCCAATTTGAGTAGTAGTGTATAAAAGTGAGTTTCTACTGAGACTAGACATACCGGGGACTCACAAGCTAAAAGCTCCGAAATTTTGGATTTAAAAACAGCATTATAGTTATAGTAATAATAGTAATAATTGCAAATCAATTTCATTTATTAGAGTGCTGGCCAACAGTTGTGAGACCTATGACAGGCCGGCACTTTAAGAACACAAGTACCTTACAAGCACATAATTTTTTTTTTAGCTAAATAATGATACATACTGATAAATAATTATAAAAAAATAGAACATAATTATTCATGAGAGATGATTAAAACAATAAATAAATAGATTAAGAGTAGTAAAAGCATAAATATTAAAAAAAAAGCCTAACAGTAAGCAAAAAATAAATCATAATAAAGTAAATTTAAATATTAGATGCAGACAGAGCCTAAATTAGTTATAAGCGATTTCTTTAAATAACTCTCTGAGTTTGGCTTTTATTTTGTGATAAAAGTTGAATTCGACAAATTTGGAACTAGCGTTGTGGATACAATGACATATAGGGCTCACCTTGTAAGAGTTATTGAGAGAAAATAATTTTGGACAACTAGAGGCCCGAGAAGGAACATGTATGTCTACATGATCAAGGGCAAACAATAATAATGGTAAGTATGGGTATTGATGGTCACAAGGACTAAATTTTGGGTTTGGGTTAATCCAAATTCAAATCTCAGCTGGGCGTGATGAGGGTGCTTTTTTATACATGATTTCCCAAACATTCCCTTCACACATATTATGTGGGTACATTTTCCTCTAAATTCTACCTTAACAACCTCTTTCTATCTTGCTATAATAATGAAATAATGCAGGATACAGGATACAATCGTCACCATAAAATCTCAAAATGCCTATTTTTCCAGGACCAAACTACGAGTCTTGCGAAATTAAATAAAAAATAACAACAATAAAAAACCACTATAATGGAACGCTTGTTTTTTTTTAAAATTATTCCAGGAATGTTCTGGACTAGCTCAAGTTGAAAAAAGCATAAATAATCTAGCTTTAGGTAGCCTACTCTGAGTAGTTGAATATTTATGGGCTGGGTGCATTAATTAGATCAGTCGAAAAATAATTTAATAGCGATATACTGTGAAATTAATATTAACATTATAAAATTTGCCCATCCCTTTGGATTTAATTTTGAATGCGAAAAACCTAAGGGATCTTTAAATTAATATAGTATCAATCAAAATATAATAAAAACAAACACATACATCAATTCTGTAGTCTATTGTATTAGATCTCTCCGATTAACCCTATTATTAATACAAGATCACAGTCGAATTAAAAACGTCTCGATATTTTATACCCGACAACAGTGAAATTGAGACCATTTTAATAGTTTTTCCATTTTAAAATAATTATTTTTCCAATTTTGTTGTTTTTAATAAAATATGATTGGATTATTTCACTGGTTTCAGTTACATTATCATCTACAATTATAATAGAGAAAACTTCACTATAATGTGACGCCCGTTTCAAGCCATATTATCTACCTTAGGTGTTTTCCATAGTGTGGGACGAGCTCTTCGAAACAAACAAAATTTAATACAACAACAAAGTAAACACTAAAAGTAGATAGCACTCAGAATTAAATTATGTTGACAAACGAACACATACATGATGTTCGAAATTTAAAATGGGAGAAAACAAACAATCTTCTCAGAACAGTTATATTTCAGTTTGATTGAATAGACATGATAGCATTTTTCTTGATGTATTGATTATGAAATTCTTGGATAACATAAATGTTTGTTATATTATTTTACCCTTTAAAGCGCTGTTTCTTTAAAGATTTTTTAAAAAAAAGTGTTTAATACGCCTCTCTTCTTCACCCATCTCATATTAATGAAAGAAAAACACTACGATAAAGCAGATTACCAACTTTGATGTCAACTAGTACAGTTCATTTTATTGCCACACACAACTCCAAGTAAGGACTTAAGGGATTCGGTATCACCTCACTGTTTTAATTAGAATTATCTTAATGGGAAAATAATAATTAAAGGCTTCGTCACAAGCATTTTTGAGACGCATCTTTCTAAATAATGAATATCCTTCTTACCTGGCTTTGCCTGGGAGTAATAGTTAGGGAACAAAATGTTAAACAGTAAACCAAATCAATTTTTTTCTCAAAAATGTTAATTATAAAGGGTAAAAAAACAAAAAGAGAAAAAGGGTATTACTTAAGTGTAAAAAGCGCCAAAGGTGACAAATGATTAAAAACTAAATATAATCAATTTTTAATTAGTTTTTTACCAACTTAATATACTCTTTCTAGCTCGTTTACCCTTTTTGCACTATTTTCCCATTTTAACCTTTTAAATTTTTTTGTACATTTGCTCTTTTTGCACTTTTTACCGTTTTCACCAATCCACCCCCTTTTTCCCATTTCATTCCCGGGCTTAGATTTGGAAATTCGATAATGTTAAGACGTGACTTACATTTCTAACTTATGTATTTGGTTATTCGCGTAATCCCTCTACAGACCTAGAAAATTGAAATTTGAAGATTTTTTTACCGAGCCTTTCTCCCCCGCCTTCTTCCATTTTCTTCATTTAAAATCTTTAGTTTTATTTTATTTGGAGTGTTATTTATACCTCTTGACGGTTTAAAGTTTTATACTACACGAAGAAGTAGTTTTTATTTATGAAACTTCGAATTTTTTGGAGGAATTAGGTTAGAGGCCATACATGTATTAAGCAACTCACTTGAGGATTAGGAAGGGGTCCTTCATAGCGTTAGGCTGCGTGACATGAAGAAGGGGGGTTTAGGCTAGCGTAACATATCTAAGTTTTAGTTTACAAAACAAATAATAAATAATTTTTGTTGTTGTATTTATAGAATTAAATTCAAGTAAATAGGTAGGCTACTAAAAAGTGTTTTATTCAGTTTTTAATTAGTAGTTAAATTGATTTTCAGGAGCACTAAACTGTTTTTTATATTCAATTTCAAAGATGCGACCAATTATATGATACTTTCACGTCCTTTTATGTTGATGAGTATCAATAAAACTACGATCCACATGTTGCAGGCCGCATTTTACCGCTGTTTAGGGTTCAGTGACTGAATACATAATACATTCAAATAAAACTGTTTGATTAGAAATTGCGTCCTTTATTCAAAATCCTATTCATTTTAAACTTACAAGGTCCAACATAAAAATAACTAGTCTACCAAAAAACAACAACAGCCCATTCAAAAAACAAATGAGGAAAAATAGCTTTTTTTTATAGTCGAAACTGGAAGCGTTATTTAACTTTAGTGGGGGAGGGGTTTGCCAAAGCATTATGGAGCGTGAAATGGGGCAGGGGGGTCAAAAAAGCCTAAGATTGAGTTACGTACTACGTGTATGGCCTTTTATCTTGAGCTTTTTCTATAACTGATTGCCAAATTGTAATCTAAAAAGTTTTTACTGTAAAATTATGGCCCCCATTTAAATAAATTATTAGCCACCCACCTGGACTGTTTTGGAATTGTCTTCTGGTAGCTACGATGTGGGCAAACAACTCAGGACAGAGCCAGAATTTAATGTTCTCTGAGTTCAGGTAAGTGAAAATAGATGTTTCTCGCCCATTATGTGTTGGAATAAATAAGAATGGAATCTAATCACCTTTTCTTAATGACATGACGTCACCTAGTTGGTGACTGAGAAACTATTTTGCTAAGCGGGTTGCAACTTGATGCACCTAAACACTCTAAGCACTAACACACTTAGACTCCAATCCACAAGTTATAAACAGTAGTAAGAAAATTAGTGGTTCACCCAGCGATACCTTTTGCCTATAGGTTTATAAAAATTACCCTCTTCTTTTAACGAGTTTACACACTTATTCTACAATTTGCACCTGGACAACATTGACTCGCTTACTTTAAAAAAAAATCTCGTTTTATATTCTAAATAAACATATGTTTTCATGGAATCTTTCAGTATCCACCCTGACTGAAAGATTTCTACAGGCCATTTTTGTGGATAAACGATCTATACGTTTACAAAAGAAAAAAAATACTTCAATGTCAAAAAACCATGTTGTGACACCGTAAGACTTCCATAGTTATTTAAGTAGGTGACCTGGTGGTCTAGAAGTAAGGTGTCGGACTTCTGTGCTGGGGTCCGAGGTTCAATCCTCGGTCCAGGCACAGATTTATCTGATTGCTAAACCCTTCCTTCACCTCTGACAAGACATCTTGTGAATGTGGGGAATGATGCGTATAACCCGAACGGGTAGTAAGACGTGGTGCTAATAATAATAATAATAATAATAATAATAATAATAATAATAATATAGTTATTTAATAATTTATGTTTTTTTTTCAATGTTTTATCTTTATTACTCGCCGAAAAAAAACGTATATATATTTTCAAGAGAAATCCCATTTTGATGTGTCGTGACATTACGGGTATTTCCCGCAGGAGGGGATAAGAACAGCTTGGAGCTTTGGGAACTGGTATGGAAATATTTTTATATCCAGTTTCAGAATCTTCTGAAGCGATGTTCTGGCGATACCTAGTTGTAGAAGAGCGACGACAGGTGGAGGAAGATGGATCTTCAAGGACACAGTTTCCGCTGCTGCGTCAGTGCACACAGTGCGCTTAGGACCTCCTCCCGGAAGATTGCCGATTGATCCAGTTCTTTAAAACCGGGCGATTAGGTTCCGAATCATGTTATCGCTAGGAGATATTTTGACATTAAAATGTTGCCGGTATTTTCTCTGAGTTTGAATAATTAATCTTTAACTGGAAT
This sequence comes from Timema californicum, assembly GCA_902141385.1. NCBI lineage: Eukaryota > Metazoa > Arthropoda > Insecta > Phasmatodea > Timematidae > Timema > Timema californicum. The sequence goes on from CABFOW010000678.1 coordinate 87,086, forward strand.
AAAAAATAAACCAATGAATTTTACTCGTTGCTGGACATCATGTTATGTAGCCATTTTAATCACTAAGGGATGTTCTATAACCTGTAAAAACAAAACAATTTTTTTTGTTGAAAATGAACAAGTTATGACTTTTTAAAGCCCTTCAGTCTTTCAGTGGCTACCCTACATAATAATTAACGTCATACAAAATTGGTGGATCTTGCAGCAACATTTGATTTCTGTTACGGTCCACAACACATGCCTTTTGTATTTAAATTTAAATTGCATTTATTGTGCTGTCAACAAAATCAGCCAACAAATACTCACATATTATTTTGGAAGGTATTTTGTTATATTAAAAACGGTAGAAATATTAAAATAACGCGTTAAAACTAAAAAAAATCTGTTTGTTCAGGCCTAAAAAGTTAAACAAGCACTAACTCAATTCTGAATTAAAATGTTACTTGCCATGGTTTACCTTTTATCCTTCCTATTTAACAATTAAAAACATCCAAGTAAATTTAATTTCTGCTAGTTTCTCTGCTGGAGTCTGTAGTTTGAACCTAGTTTTGATACATTTTGTGAGGACACATAAAAGTTGTATTACGTTACCTAATTAACGTATTTTTTAAGCACCACATCTTACTACTCATTCAGTTTATAAGTTTAAGTACTAATTACGCTAATTGATTAAGAATGGAAAGGTTGAATACAAAGGAACCCGCATTTGCGTGAAGGGAGAGTGGAAAACTAGGTAAAAAAACCACTCCCAGTTTACCTGAACGAGATTCAAACCTCGATCTCCCCGTCCTCGGCAGTCTAGCTCAACATGAAACTAGCGCACGCCACCGAGGCAGGTATTATCGTAATTAATATAAATACTGATTAGGTATAGGTGAATAATAATAATAATTAAAAAACTTTATTTGAAAAGGAAGAGAAAAATCAAAGAAAAATAATTAGAGTAAATTTGGAAAACCTTACTATTATTTTAATATTTTATTATTTGTTTTAGAATCCCCCCCCCCCTCCCTCAAAAAAATAGTTCTATATTCATCATCTTTGCAAACACGTTCTGTCGCTCTGACAAGTGAGGCCAATTTACATCACTTTTCCAAGTCAACAAAACATATTTGTAAGGTTTGGTAGGTTTTTACATTCAGTAAGGGCCAATGTTACCGTGAGAGTGCTGTATCAGGATTAATATGTCTGGGAGGCTGCGAACGTAAAATATTAGGTCCCACATAAAACTGTAGTGGGTGGACTTGCTTAGTATAGAAAGTATGCCATTTCATAAATAAATTTATAAGAGTAGTTTCAAACAACCCCTAAATTCTAGTAAAGGTAGACTTATTTAGACGAATATTTATTTATAGTAGGACTTGTTCCTGTTATAATAACATTAATTAATTAGCATATTTAACTTAATAGTGTCCTGGTACTACTCTAATTGTGGCTGGGGTGAAATTACTAAAGTTGTTAATAGTATCCGATGTCCTAATAATGGTCAAATTGACTTAATAGTACCCGGAACATAGGTATTCCGAGAATATTTCATTACGCAATGTTCATATTACCCGTCCATTAACCCCCTTTTCTATTATTCAACTCCCTTTACATCAAATATGGGCTTAGATTTCCAAGTCATTCTCACACTTTACTTTGTGGAACCCGCCCCGGTGGCGTAGTTGGCTAACGCGCTAGTCGTGTTGAGCTCGACCGCCGAGGACGGGGAGATCGAGGTTCGAATCTCGGTCGGGTGAGCTAGGGGTGGTTTTTCCTAAATGGTTTTCCACTCTCCCTCCACGCAAATGCGGGTTCACTTCCTCTAATTCAACTCTCCCAATTCCCAATCCATTAGCGTAACTAGAACTTAAAACATATAACCCGAACGGGTAGTAAGACGCGGTGCTAAATAATAATAATAATAATACTTTGTGGAAGAGCCATGTCACTTAACTTTTTTTTTGTAGCCGGTGTTTCCAAATGTAGCCGGGGTTCCAAATGTATCTGGGGAGGAAAGTAAATTTTGTTTTGTTTATATCAGCCGTTATTGCTGTTACCTCAAATGCGATAATTGAAAATAGAGTTTGTTCCTTTATGTGTAGATTGATGTTGATTAATAATTTAAACACAAAACACACACACAGGCCATAATATATAGGATGACCCAAAAGTCTGGATACATAGGTGAAATGTAGTCAAGTTATTGAATAACATCTTCAACATGCTGTCCATTCTTAGCGATGCAGAGTTCATCGTACTTTGAAAGAATGATATGAACACGATGCAGTAACTCTACATTTCCATCGATCCTAGCACATTCATTGATGATACGGTCCTTTAGATGATCAATATATCTGATTTTTATTGCGTACACCCTTTCCTTCAGCATACTCCAGAAGAAAAATGTCTGGTGAGCGGGGATCCCATTCCACACGGCCGCGCTTCCCAATCCAGTTAGGGATATTCTCGTCCAACCAGTACCGTACAACCGTGGCATAATGGAAGGAGGTCCCATCTTGTTGGAAACACTCGTGTAGGCCTTTGCCTAACCCGTTGATTTGGGCCATCAGCTGATTGGTGAGGTGTGTCTCACCTCTGACGCTCCGATCAAAGAAAAACTGTCCCAACACATGTGCTTATCGCACCATAATCCTCTCCGCCCCTTGCTGTTTGGACGAGTACGTCCAATGCGGATTGGTTTGTGGCCAGTACCGAACATTCTGTCGGTTGACTTCACCGTTAATGTGAAACAAGGCTTTACTGCTGAATAACTTACAGTCTTCTATGAAGAGATCATTTTCATGCAACCGATTGGAGACCAAAACAGAAAGAATGCAATAATACCTATGTGTCCAGATTTTTGGGTCAGCCTGTATATATAAGTATCATGTGTACATACAGTACATTATTTTACATGTATAACATACATAAAAAAATAGCAAAGCCAAAAGTGATCTTTCCTTTTGTTGCTTTATTTTGAATGTATTTACGATACATACAAAACTCTTTTATAGATATGAGCTATATTCACACAGGACGCTAAATTGTTGCCAAAATATTTGTATGTAGAAATTTTGGCTTGATGAATTTTTTTTAAAAAATCCAACTAACAAAAAAAAAAGTAAAGCAAAAGGATTTGACCCAAAAAGTAGGGCCCAAACAACTCAATATTCCATTGAAACGAGTGCATAACTTGACGAGGAATGTCTTTTTTTTATATATATTCATAGCTTTTTTTTTCAAACCACTCAAAATAAGTCAAAATAAAAAAATCCTTTGAAATGATTGGTCGCCCCCAAAAAGTTTAATAATACTTTTGACGTAAAATTATCTATACATGATGATGAAAATTAAAAATATAACTAACATTTTAGTCTAATAGACGAAGCTAATACAAAGTATTGGGAGCAATTCGTTTCGATTTGTGACCTGTGGCTTGCTGTACGTATACAGACTAACATAAATCTTCACAGGAATAATTTAGTATAGGTTTTCTGACACCGATATGAATTTTAATAGAATGCAATTTTTATATGCATGTAGATCTTAGCGTGGTTTTTCAGAAAATATACATTTTTGTAAGGGCTCTTGGATAAATTTGAGATCATCTCATTTTACTGAAACACATCAGCAAGAAATCAATGAGTTAGAATATAGAACACCTAGAAGAATTACTCTGAAGGGTAGAGCTAGGAGTGAGAGTTACAAAACAGGAATATACTACTTAGATCTAACATTGAATAATTGAATACAGATTTATTAATACAAGTACAGTATTTATTTGACTCAGGTCTGGTTAAATTAGTTGATTGGTTTAAATATCCACACACAATGGAATCATTTAGAGTAAGCGGCTTATATAAAATAATTTTTTTTTCATCAATAACAAACAATTCAAATTTCAAACAATTGAGATAAACATCATAATCACATGCTTTAAATAAAACAACATTTCTTAAAGGAATGATTAGGTATAGTGGTTGTTTTTATTTATACTTTTAACAAATTATAACTAATTTAAAATTGAATCAAGATGAAGTGTTTCATAATCATACTTGGTACGCCTCAAGTGCACCGCTACAATAAATAATTCAGAACGACGACTCCTATTTAGACCAGGATGGAATGGGCCAGTTTCTTATGCGCAACTAGACCATTCCATCCTGGTCTTAGGGCCAGTTTCATAGTCAAATTTAGTACGCCTCAAGTGCGGCGCTACACTAAGTTCATGACGACACCTACCTAAACCAGAATGGAATGGGCCAGTTTCCTATGCGAGAACGGCCCATTCTATTCGAGTTTAGGTAGGTGTCGTCTTGTATTTAGTGTAGCGCCGCACTTGAGGCGTACTAAATTTGACTATGAAACTGGCCCTAAGTAGTTGTTGTCTTGTATTTAGTATGACATTGCACTTGAGGCGTACTAAGTTTGACTATTAAACTGGCCCTAAGACACGTGCTTGCTAAAACGATCAATCTGCTCAATGACGTAATAAAGTTAGTCTCATTGAAGTAATATCATTATTATTATTATTAGCACCGCGTCTTACTACCCGTTCGGGTTATACGCACTTACGCTAATGTGTAATGGTAGGGTGATTGTGAGATGAAATGAAGGACCTACAGTTTAACGTGGGATCCGAACCACGGTGGAGGCCTGGCATTCCTCACATTCACAAGATGTCTTGTCAGAGGTGAAGGAAGGGTTTGGTAATCAGATAAATATTTGCTGGGACCGAGGATTGAACCCCGGTCACCAGCATAGAAGTCTGACACCCTACCCCTAGACCACCAGGTCACCAAGTTTAACTATTAAACTGGCCCTAAGACACGTGCTCGCTAGAACGATCAATCTGCTCAATGACGTAATAAAGTTAGTCTCATTGAAGTAACATCGAATTCTGGTTCCGAGCAGGCCTCGGCTGAATTTCGGCTGTACTTGGGTCACACGCCAATGATATTCCTCCAGATGCCACGGCACGCGTCGATATTTTGAAATCGCTTTATTTTCGTGACAGAATATTTCTATAAGACAATGACTCAATTAATATAGACTCATATAAAAATGAGAAACCTATTAAATTACATATAATAAAATCACACTCACCTTTAAAAAATTACTAGTAAAATTAAAATTCCTGGATATTTCTCGCCACGCTTTGCACATTAAATCTTTGTTAATAAACGGTTTCGTTAACTTTACGAGCAAAATCGTCTCTATAGGATGCAGGGGATGCAGAGAATTTTCTTTCCCACTGGGGTGTAATACCTCTGTGTAAGAGTTCATCACGTGACTGCTAGTCAAACGTTCTAGCAAGGCCCCTGATATATTTAACTTAGAATTTACTTGTACTCCGGTCTTGCTCGGCGTCTTTCTTGCATACCACTTTAACCCTCAGTACTTAAGTTTTTTAAACAATATTTAAATTTGGGTTTCCCCTTTAACGGTGGTAAAATTTATGGTGTTTTGTATCCTTTGTAAATTTAAGCTAATTTGTAATTCATGTGCTGATATAATCAGTTTAAGAGAGATAAATTTTAATTAGATTTGATTAAAAAATAATGAAAATATATACCAAAAAGTAGACCTTATAGTAATAATAAATTTGATAATATTCGTGCTTGTTTCATGTAGAGACGTGTTTTAAACTATTCATTCATCGACGCAAGGAAAACGAGAAAGCTAAGAAAGCAAGGGGAGGCAAGACAATGTTAATGGATTCGCCGACGGCTTCTTAGGACGTCAAACCTTAAGAGACGCGTCAATTTGAATACATTTCATATTGTGTCCCGGAGTCAATAAATGTCAGCCAGAGTGATGCAGATTTCGTTGAAATATAGAAGCACACTCCTTGTTAAATGTAGCTAAGATTTTATGATTTTTGAGAAAGATTTTAGGAAGGAAAAATGTTTTATTTTTACCAACTCACAGTAGTCTCTGAACAAAATTGATAGTCAAAATCACCGTATATATGTGTGTGTATTATTTTTCACTTTCATAAATGTAGAGCCTTATTGATCATTTAAAACATATTAATGGCCTCTCTCCCATTTCAAAATTAAATATATAATAAGTGCTTTTTATATTGGATTTATCAATGTTCATTTCCCAATATCTCACCCTCTAATGCTGGTGCATTTACTATACAACTACTAATTCCATCACTAAATTTAGTTTAAGCTGTTCATAGCCTTGAACTCAGATTTATTAGTAAAAATAATAGGAATTTTAGGGCGGTGATATCTTAAAAAAATTAACTTAAAAAATAAATATCACTTCTGATATATTTGTGCACTATTATATTTTTGATAAAATTAAATATTTATAAAATTAATTCCAAATTTAGTAGCCTATTAAAAAGCTTGGAAACATCACGCAAATATGTTTATAAAAGTTATTTGAACAGATAAAAAATGTTTTCCCTACTTTTCGATGCATTTATGTGCAATTTGTAAAATTAATGGACGAAGAATAAGAATAAATGGTACTTCACAATAGCACAGACGTTCTCATAAGTATTGTGTTTTATAGTTGTAGGAAAAATTTCCAAACTAACAGGGTTTCAGTAAGTTACCCTTAAATCAGTTTATTCTAAAATAAGTGAATTTGAAACACTTTTCAAATAAAATATTGTTATTGTGCCATTTTTGGGAAAAATGATAGGAAGGATCATTTAACTAATTTTTCTAAACCAGAAAAAAGGGTTTCAGTAAGTTACCCTTAAATCAGTTTGTTCTAAAATAAGTGAATTTGAAACACTTTTCAAATAAAATGTTGTTATTGTGCCATTTTTGGGAAAAATGATAGGAAGGATCATTTAACTGATTTTTCTAAACCAGAAAATTATGGCAAAGAACTGTTTCTAAATGAGCTAATTGAGTGGAAAATGAGGCCAAGTACTTAAGTGACTTTTTTTCTGTGGACAGTTTTATTAGGTAGAGGCCAGAATGTTATTTTCTTACCTGCTACTTTTTTTCCTTCATGATACTGAAAATGTAATATTGGTGAGACCTGAAGTATATTTCATCCACTATTATTTTTCATCAATTACGAACATTTTCGCCCAATTTAATTAAAGGAAAACTATTTGAGAAGGCTTCTAGATAATATTCAACTAAATTCACAGCACAATATTAATATAGTAAAAACTTTTAATATTCAACAATACAAGGTTATTATTTAGTTTAAAAAAAATACAAAACATCTTTGTTACCTATTCTATTACAAGCAAACATTTTTGTAAATTTAAATTATTACAATATAATTTCTTCTTCTTTCACTGTTGTGTCTCAATAGAATTTTAGTATTTTATTTATTTATCAAGGCTAGCAACAGGTAGTCATTTTGGTAAGGGGATGTGTGTAAAGAATAACAACTCCCTATTATTTTATTTATGTATTATTTCTTCCTTTATTCATTGTGTGTTACAACACCATATTGAGAGAAATACAAAAGGTAAAACTGTTGAGTGTGTATTTCTTATTGTATCTTCAAGTCAAATTTGTTAGACTGTTAATTTTATCTAAATAAATAACACTGACTGGTCTACAGAAATTAGACTCAAGATGTTGATAAATGTCGACGTTTCATGACCCCCTGATTTCGAAAAAGTTGTTTTAGCCACGCCATCTGTCTCTATATCCGTGTGTCTTCATCTCTACCTACAGCCTAAACCACTAAACCATTTTACCACTTGAGGTAAATTTGATATCTAGGGTTTCAATAAGGTCGTCCCCCCTTCCCCCCCAAACTTCAGTGGTCGCATGGTCTAACGTACTAATCTCATGTTAGACCGTACTGCAGATGACTGTGAGATCAAGGTTCAAATCTCCGTCTTAGGTTTTTTTCCAAAATGGATGTCCACTCTCCCTCCATGCAAATGTGGATACACTTCCTCTAAATATAACATTACTAATCCTTAAAATCATTAGCGTAATTAGTGCACAAATTCCCCAGGGTGGTTTTTGGAATTAGATGTCCAACCCTAAAATTGAGAGTGATTCGCTCCAACGACTTTGATTAAATTTTATATCTTGTCACCGTTTAACATCACAAACAAAATGCCAACTCTCATTTTATATTAAAAAGTTTTTGAAGGTACTTTACAAAAGTGTAACTTTCCAATGTTTTTCATATCTCACAAACTATTTTAGATACAAAATAACTTATAATTGTAAAGTTGTTGTATTAATAAAGGTACACATATTTTATACAAAATATATTGATATAAAACCAATAATTTCTGAGGTATAAGCATATATATACATATTTATTTAAAGCCTTTGAAATGTGAAATTCATTGTATAGCTTTTGATGGACAAAACTAATGTGATCCTTTTTCTCAATATTTATGTAACAGTAGCCTATATATTATTTCATTTATACTATTTGGTGGAGTGTTTCTGCAACAATGAATAATATTCACTTTCACAAATATTATGAGTTTGTTAGTAAATCTGTCTATTTTATGATAAAAAGAGATAAATTCTATGTGTGGCGCTGTTCCATCTATTCCTTATTAGCTCTTGAACAATAAAATAAATATTTCCAGATTTACTGTACACTAACGTACATTCATCACCCAAGTTTACTTGGGTGACAGCTTGGATAGCTGTAATGAAAACATATGATATTGTATGAATATTATAGTTAAACAAAGTAATTTAGGCCAATATTATTTAAATTTATTTGAGATCGGGCACAAAGCTAATTTATCGTTTTATTCCACTTAAAAAAAATATTATTCATAGAACTTTCACAAAATATCCAACGAATATAGCTTCAAAATCGCAACCAACAAATTTAAATCATGTGACTGATCATGACGCTAACAAGTTATTTACAATGGTGCACCCAAGCAGTGGATAAACATATTTTACTCAGTTAAAAATTTTGAAATACGATAAAATAATTATAAAATAATTTAATATATAAATGACAAGTATTTTCTCTTTTCCAAGTAAATACTACTGCCTGTATTAAGAGGTATTTGTATGCACTATATTATACATCATAAATAACATTTCAAAAGAAAGTATAAGTACTTTTAATTATGTTTGAAATATTGTATCAGAATGAATATTTTTTTAATTAAAAGTAATGAACTAGTGTAAGAGAACTTAAGTTTACGTTATTTTAAATGTAAAATATAACATGTAATTAAAAAACTTATAATTTATAACAAAACAGTGAGCTTTTACAAATGTTGGCAACCCAAAATCTAAACATATTATTTCTCAACTGCCATGCAGGTAAAAAGCTATTCTTAACATAAATTCCATAATCAATTTATTTATTAGATCGGACACACATAGATTGTAAATATTAATCCTAACCTTAAATTAGAAAATTTTCACGATTACAATATTTTATTTTGATTTGAGAAAGTAAAAATTAAGCATTTGTCTGGTGGACTCCTTAGCCTATATGAAAATATATAGTAAAAATATATATTTAAATATCTGTTTGAAGAACTATATATTATATTTTTATATATAAAACAAGCGGAGAGCTAGGAAGCAGTAAACAAACTAAGATCGACATTGAACTCTGATCTGTTATTTTATTTATAGCTGTCTACAGGTGAAATAAAAGGGAAATTGATATTTCAATACATCTAAAAACAGTTTTCTGAACTTTATTGACGTGCATACCCAAGTGGAAATTGCCCTTTCAACAAGTCCCACTTTCAAACATCACATTTGTCCGTAGAAGTTGTAATAAAAGGTATATCATGATAATGAGATCATTTAACATTTGACACTACAATAAAAATATAATCAGCATTGATAAAGACGTACGTCATATTAAACACTTCAAAAGGGAAACATGGAGGAAGGAGTGTAGGGCGTAATAAAGAGTACCTCTTTGGAAATTTAACAAACATTTTGTTGAAATGTTTTTTTTTTTCAGTTTCATCCACAAGGCCTACTTAGGTGGAAGTGCTGTAGAGGTAAACTAACATATCTAAGGAACAGTGATTCAATACCAGGTGATTCTTAAATTGATTTTTTTTAAATAAATGGATTCACTCTACAACCAAGATGATTAAATTACATAATGCTGGTGCTAGCTATTAACTATCAAATGTGTATTCCTTAACTAAGTTACCCTATACATTGTTCATTTAAAGTTGACTGCTGTGATCTTTGGGTGAAGTGCTTACCACCTCAGGACCTGATGTTCTTGGGTTCAAATCCAACCGGGGGGGGGGTCGACGGATTGTTCTTGAGTGATAAAACAGGTTGCACAACTTCCTTCGGAAGGGAATTAGAACCCTCAGTTCCATGTTGATTATGGAATGTAAGATAACCCTAGAAGGTACGTGGAATTACCTTTACCGGCAAAATGTGTAGGTCATTTCGCTCGAGTTCATAGAAATTCTCGTGTACTGATATAATAAGTTTGTTCTGAAAGTTAAGATTAAAAACCTTAGATAAATGAGAAAAAGTTTATTTGAATAAGTATTTATATAAAACGCACATTCAGTATACATTCAAAGTCAGCATGCTTACTTTAACTGATTGATGTGTTGGCTTTGTCCTGTACTTTCAGCATAGTAAACAAAGCAAGGTAAGCCTTCTGCATTTTAGAGTAAAAGGAGTGAACTAGGAAAATATTTTTAGGAAATACAAAAACAACTTTATGGTTTTCGTTGGCAACATTTTTCTTAATTAGTAATATTATTTTGTAGGTATTTATATTATATATAAAAAAATGAAAGCTGTAGATCAAATAGCTTCAACGTATGAATACATTTAAGTAGTTTTAGTACATTTTAACTAGGTAGTAGCATTTTTTTTCTATATAAATCACGCTTAAACTTTCAGACTTTAAATAGTAGTCACCTAGCAATTTTTCTTTAGAAATTCACCCATGTACAATCCGTTTATCCGGAAAGGTGGCAGGTTTAATTTGACTGATTAGTGACTATACTACTTTATAACTTACACCATAGTCTAATCAAGCAATATAAGATGGTTACCTTCCAGGGTAAGTAAAAGTTATTATATGTCAAATATGGAACTGTATTTAACAACCATCATACTTAAAGTTATATGTTTACACAACATTATTAGTAAAAGATATAAAAATAAATAATTTTAATATTTATATGAGTGATGGATATCTTTAACGGAGGCAATAAACTTTCCCATAAAACCACACATTTTAATATAGCATTCAAGCTGATGAAATAAAATAGAAATAGTAGTGTAAATATGTAATATTTTAAAAACAAATTTTCTTAATGTTAGAATCAAATAAATAATAAACCATAAATAAAATGAATTACTTTCCTATACTCTGTTGGTATAATAACATCTGGAATATTCTAAAACAGCACGATTTAAACTCCACCCCCAATAAACCCAATCGGGATTTGAACCCCGATCTCCCCATCATCGCCAGTCCAATCTATTGCGAAAATGACACCTTAAAACGTGTAGCCACCTAATCTGGTATATGATTTGTTAACATATATGTAGACAATTAAACAAAATGTATTTATTGAAGAATTATTTAATTCATTTTGGCAAAAAGAAATACTTTTTTTTTAAGGCGAAAATACTTGCCTTAACTCGCGTTTCCTTTCATTCCGTCTTTTTCTTTTACCACCGCGTCTTGCTAACCGTTCGGGTTACACGTATATGTACTAATTACGCTTATGATTTTAGGGATAAAAAAAGGTTATATTTATGCCCGCATTCACGGGGAGGGAGAGTGGAAAACCATGTTGAAAATACACTCAGTACACCCGACCCAGATTCTAACCTCAATCTCCCCGTCCTCAACAATCTATTCTATTGCGAGGGTAGCGTCTTAAGCCATGTGGCCACCAAAGTGGCTAAAGTGGACAATTATACAACGTTGAAGGTCTGCAAAGAGCGTCAATTACTACAACATCTGTTTAATTTTCAGTTCTTTAGTAGTTTTGAAATTAGTTTTATAATAAAATTACTTAGAAAGAATTTTTCCATGAAAGGTAAATTAATTTCATGTTTGAGTGGTGGAAAAGTGAACGTCTCTAATGGGCACAGAGCATTCCGCCATGGTCAACAGTATTCATGTTCCTTATAGAAAACATTTCTCTTGTATTTTTGTATAAAAATAATTTTATTTGATTAAACTCTGTGGAAATGTCCATATTTAATTTTAATATTACATACTTGCGTTGTTGCTAGAATATTTGATAGCAAGTGAAAATACTGTCCACCCCTTCACCCCCCCCCCACTCCTCACGCCGCTTTTATCCAAAAATTTCTATTCGATAAAATAGCATTGAAATTTAAACAAAGGTTAAGCCTCATTCACATTATCTACATTTTAAGAGCGCGCGCGAATAACATCAGACTTATCAACTCTGTGATACAGTCAGCTCGAAATGGTAAATTTATAAGAACACAATCACACTGTGATCATTTATAATTATACATTAATGGAGATAAAGGGTTAATAGATGTTCCTAATACTAAACATTGTTTAAATATTAAATGATATTTGGATAAAAACTGTATTGGGAAGACGGTTTTTGACCATTTTAAAATGGCTTCACATATAAACACCGTGCACAAATCTTCATTCTCTCTTAACAGAGGCCTACTGTAGCTATTAACAAGAAACTGTGTCGCCTTGTCCCCTATCGTCATCATAGAAAATTGCAAGTGATTATTTAAATACGAATGCACTGCACACATTTCTGGCATATTGTAGTCTTTTTATTTTCCCTTTTACTCCCATACCTCGCGCGAGCCGACAGCTGAGTTGGGCCTGCTTTGACGAACGCTTTTTTCGGCTAATAATACGTGTACAACTCACACTGATGCCCACGCGGATGAAGGCGCCAGCTTATTCTTTTTTTTCTGTAACAAGAAGATGCAGGTTAGAATCCAGACTAGGTTTATTTGGGTACAGTACATTAAAAAGCTGAAGAAAATGTTTCGGTGCTTATTCAAAGGTTATATAAATTAACACAATTTCATTCCGACACAAATACTCAAGATTTGATTCACAAGAAAATATCACAACCCCTTTATATTTTTCGTTTTTAAACAAAAAGTTCTCATTTAGAGAAGTATTTAGTTCAATTGAATCTAAGGCAAATTGAATTTCGTCGGAAGGCTTAGGCAAATTTGGCAGTTAATGCAATTCCTGAAACATTTCATATCCTTTCGGGTCAATCTTTTTATAGTTTTTTCTCTATATAGGCCTATACCTCTTTGTGGATCAACTTTAAATGCCTTACTTCAATCACCTCAGCTTTCCTCCTAACTGAGTTTCTGATGGATTTTCTGTTCAACTCTTGATCTAGTAGTGGCTCGTGGTTGTGTTGGTCTTCCAATCCGCGAGGAAATATTTACTCCATAAAGTGTGCATATTTTGGCCTTACAGTCCTTTTTAGTGCATCTTCACCCCTCTTCCCTCGTCAAATTTAATTGATTCGCCTGTCGATAATTATTATAGATAATCAGTTCTTTCCCTCTTTCACTATACATCCTTTCCATATCACTAATTATCGCTAATATCAAAGCCCACACAAAACCCGAAGAAAAATAAAACAAGTATACATCTGGACAGTTATCGTTGCTGAGATAATTGGTTTATACTGGCCAGATGGATGTCAGAAAAGCTATTACAGACCTTGTTGGGGGGCTCTCAGGGCGTTTTTTCATTCCTTTACCTAAGGAAGGGAAGACAAGACGTGGCGAGAGCTTGTTTGCGTTGGTGTTTGTTCATTTCGTCCCCCCTCGTCTACCCGAATTAGACTTGGCGCAATTCGGGTCCGGGTTAAGTGAACATTTTCTAATCCCTTAATCCCTGGCGCAGTTCAGGCTTGTCCTTATAAAAATCCCTCGGGGGCACGCTATNCACAATTTACTTAAATAACTTTCAACTTTATCTTATTTAAAAAATATAGTGCATTTTTACATTGAACAAAAATTAATAGAGCGCGTTTCTACTGAAATGAGAGTTCCGGACTTTATATCCGGCCGGCACCTTTTAGTTGGTTAAATTGAATTTTCTCCTTCTACAGAGATAATTTGACGGTCAAGGTACTGGGTGATGTGTGTGTTATTTGTAAGCCTTGTACTGAATGTATTTGTTAGTTAATAATGTGAAAAATAAGTTTCTCATTCAAACTAACTTTTGGTTAAAATTCTAATTTGGATAAACAGATAATAGTTGCAAGGAAGGGCACACTAGATGAATAAATAGTATGAACACACCCTAAGTCAAGATTGTCAGCTTTTATTGAAGTTTTTTGTTGTTTAAATGTTGCTAGAATTGAAATAAACCCGTTGGTTCGCTCGGACGTAATTTAATTACAAGATATATTATCATTTTTACAACCTTCTAAACAAGCTATATTTTCAAACTCGCACTAACCTAGGCACCCACATGGGTGGCTGAGTGATCATCTAGAAAAGGGTGTGTGTGTGGAAGGGTTGAGTCGTCACCGTGTGGTTTTGTTATTGTCGCCATGTCAACGTCATCCATCGCGGTAGAATGTTTTGGCTTTGGCACGAAATTTAAGCGCCCCTTGCACACATACACACACATATATAAACCCTCTACCCCCACCCCCTTTTCCTCCCACGGTGCATTTCTACTTCGATATAGACGACAGGAAAAAAAAAGTTATTCCATTGCGAAATGTTTTGTTGAGATATGAAAGTCAGCTATTTCTAAATGTCAACAATCGTTCGGTATCCATTGTTAGGGAATATATTTTCTTTATTGCAGAGTGTAGGTTTTATTTCTTTACCATTATTTAGGACGATTCACCGAATATATTCTGTCTTTTTTTTGTTCCTGTCCATAACAGTTGTTTTTATTTTTTATTTTTTAAAATAGAATTGATTAAATATATTTTGAAAGCAAAATGTTGCTATTATATGTTTGAAAACATTTATAGAGAACGAATACTGACTATTTTAGAACCACAAATGAGACTGCATGACTGATGATGTACGTTTAAATCGACAGCTAGAGTTTTTAAATGTTTGTGTTCAATCACATACACACAAATTAAAATAGAAACATAATAAATGAATCTGACATTTTAAACATTGAACTAAATATTTTCAGTGCTATAATTTTAACATTTTTTCTAGTAACGTATTCTACTTGCTATCCATGTTATCAGCAATTTTAATTATACTAATGGGTTAGCCAATATCTTTATTACATTAAAATCTTCAAGCAAAATTAAAACACACACATATATATATATATAATTTTACTTGAACCAATACTACAGATTCTTAATTAAACTTGGGATAATTAAAAATAATTCAAATATAACACAATTTAATATCGTAACTACCCGCCTTGTTGGCCACCTGGTCTAACGCGCTAATCTCATGTTGAACTAGACTGCCGAAGAATGAGAGATCGGGATTCGATCCCGGTTGGGTGCACTGAGGTTGGTTTCCCTAAATGTTTTTCATTAATTACTTCCACGCAAATGCGTGTGAATTTCCTCTAAATTAGGACTTTATAGTCCCTAGCCCATTAGTATAATAAGTAGACTTACATATGCGTAGAACCCGAACGGTTAGTAAGGCGTGGTGCTAAAAACAAAACCAAAACAACAATATCGTAATATACTTAATGTTTGAAGCAAATTGATATCTTAAATACAAATTATTGACATGAAACTAGATAGTACCAATGCACCTCCACAAACTCCTAAAGTATAAGGTATAATCTAAAGTAATATGTAACAGAATTTGGAAAGTGGTACGCAATTTATGAAAAAAAAAATCCCCATAAATATATCCAACTAGTATCCGAAACCCAATCTCTCCATTAACTGTAAACCTGAATTGATGAGCTTGGAGTGAGCAGGTAAGAAGCGCCTGGAAATGACTTTGTAGTGGAGGAAACAAGAAAAGGAAAATCTTCTAAAATAAAACTATTTCAAAACAAACCGCTCAAATACTCGTATTTAATGTAATTAATGATATTGTATACTCTAACATCTTTGAAGTTACAATCTTTAACTATATTAGAATATTAACTCTGCTCCTTTGTAATCTCCGTCTTCTTACGAGCTGTAATAAGTAAAGTGCAGTGCAGGGGAATGAACCATGCAACAAGACGGCTATTCTAATATATATAACAAAATAATGTTATTACCAAAACACATCGGTAGGCACGCGGATTAAAATGTCAGGCCCGTATTTAGTACGCCTGTCTTTAAACGCTTCGGTGGCCGCATGGCCTTACGGGTCACTCTCGCAATAGACGGCAATGACGGTATGATAGGTGTAGGCAGGATGTATTGAAGATTTATTTTTCTTAAATTTTTTTTACCAATCTTCCTTCACGAAAATGCGGGTACATCTAATCAAAATTTAACCTTCATTCTCTCTAAAATATTACCATAATTGGTTCGAATTTATTTATGATCCGAACGGGTATCAAGACGCAATTAAGAATTTTTTTAAATATAAAAGTGAATTTTGAATCAAAGGAAATTCAAAAGATGCAAATAATGTTTTAATGTCAATATTAATAACATTTTATTATTGTATTTTTATTATTAATAGCTATTGACTTTACAAATTAAAAGTGACCTCTATATATCACATGACTTTACGTATATATATATATATATATATATATGTATATATGNCAACCATCCGCGCTGTGTCAAATGCCTCGTGCCTTACATCACAAAAGAAAGCCCCAAAAGAGACAGGACCATGACCGCGCAATATGTCAAGTGTAAAGGCAACAATTCAGCCAACTACACACAATTCCCGGTTTTAAAAGAACTAGCAGAGGAAAAACAAACATTAATAAATAACAAACAAGAAATCCAGAAAATACAAAAATACCTCACATAGCAAATAAAATTTCATACCCAATAATACTATACAGATGTAAAAAAAATCCTAATATATAAGACATTTTAAACGAGATACCGAAGATAATATTTCTCAAGGATGGGTGTCTGTCACCTGTGGTACCCCGTTTTTGTGGCAATAAATTAATAAATACTGATAAATTATAGTTCAGTCAACTTGGTTGCAGCTGTCCAACTTAAAATAAATTTTAATGAACTTCAAACGATCGCAATCGCCCGCGATTTCACTCGGTTGTAACTGTTCACGGTCGCAACTGTCCTAGAATCGTTATAAAAGGTCCTTAAAACGTTTTCATTTGTGTATATATATATATATATCATTTGTATATATATATATATATACATGAAAACGTTTTAAGGACCTTTTATAACGATTCTAGGACAGTTGCGACCGTGAACAGTTACAACCGAGTGAAATCGCGGGCGATTGCGATCGTTTGAAGTTCATTAAAATTTATTTTAAGTTGGACAGCTGCAACCAAGTTGACTGAACTATAATTTATCAGTATTTATTAATTTATTGCCACAAAAACGGGGTACCACAGGTGACAGACACCCATCCTTGAGAAATATTATCTTCGGTATCTCGTTTAAAATGTCTTATATATTAGGATTTTTTTTACATCTGTATAGTATTATTGGGTATGAAATTTTATTTGCTATGTGAGGTATTTTTGTATTTTCTGGATTTCTTGTTTGTTATTTATTAATGTTTGTTTTTCCTCTGCTAGTTCTTTTAAAACCGGGAATTGTGTGTAGTTGGCTGAATTGTTGCCTTTACACTTGACATATTGCGCGGTCATGGTCCTGTCTCTTTTGGGGCTTTCTTTTGTGATGTAAGGCACGAGGCATTTGACACAGCGCGGATGGTTGTTGCGGCATTTTTTTTCTTGTTGCTCTCTAGTTACGAGTTTTGTTCGCTGTGGCAACGGATTATGTTGTTTACTTCATATCCAATCATAGCATACCTGTCTCTGATTGGTTTGCAGTGGCGTACTTTGCTGTGCTTATAATGCCAGGTGGTCATGTGGTCTAGTCCATTTGACTTGGCAAAGTTTTAGGTGCGTTAAGGATGTAAGTTATAGAAACCGAGAAAGGAAAACCCGCCGCACTTTATGATGTCTATTCTTATCGTCGAGTTCATGTGAATGACAAAACAGGCGATATGACATGGCTCTGTCTGCAAGAGAAGAAGAAACATTACAGAGTTAGGTTGGTCAGTGGTGACGACAATCGGGCCATGAGAGTGTCAGATCACACGTGTGTTCCAGATGTTGCTAGTTTTTTAAGTCAAGAAATCTGCTTTCAAATACAAAAAGAGAATTAGAGAGGAAACTGCGCCTATCGCTAAAGTCTATTCCGAAGAATTAGGAACTCTTCCAAACCGAGATTACGATTTTGTATCTGAAGTTCCACAAATATCGTTGGCCAAGCAAACTCTCCGCTGTCACGGGAATCATGCCCAAGTTATAAAAACAGAACGAAACCTAATACTGCAAGAAGAAAATTTGAAAATGAGTGATGGCACTAGCTTCCTTTTGTTGGATGATGTAATCTAAGACAGAATTATCGTCTTTTCAGCCAGAAAGTGAAGATAAAGCTTAAAACACCAGAATCACTTCTTTATGCACGGGACATTCAGAAGCTGCAGCAAACAATTTGCACAAGTGTTCTCCATTCACGATGATTTTGAAAGCACTGCAGATGAAACCAACTTCTTTGCAGTCGCTTTTGCTTTTCTGCCAAAAAATAAAAGGAAACTTAAATTCGTTTCTTCAGGCTGGTCACTGAGATGTTTCCAGAGTGGAACTCCGTGTAAATCAACATAGACCTAGAAGCACCAACAATTTCAGCATAAAATAAGTTTTTCAGTTTGTGGAAATTAACGGCTGTTTCTTTCATATGAAGAAGTGCTTGTGGAGGAAGGTTCAAGACGTGGGTTTCACGATTGAGTACAAGGAAAATTCAAATGTAGGACTAACTATCAAGATGTTCGCAGCTTTAGCGTTCCTGAAACGTGAGGACATTGATGAAGTTTGGATGTTCAGCCGTGACGAGGCTCCCCCTAACTACAAATTACAAGAGTTTTTTGACTACTTCATAGTGCACTGTACGGAAAATGAATTCATCCCAGTTAAAATGTGGACCTGCTATCACAGACGCCACCGGAATAACAATGCAGTAGAAGGCTTAAATAACAAGATAAATGGCTGGCCTAGAAAACCACATACAAAGATACAATATATCCAAGACTTCCTCAAAAGCCAAGCAGAAAACACCAACATAAAGTATATGCGAATGGAACTAAATCTAGAAGAACAGAAAAGGAAGAATGTTGACATAATAATCGATGAGAGGATCGCAAAGTGTATGCAAAAATATGAAGAAACAGGTGACTTTAAAAAGGATCTACTGGCTTTATCTCACGTTCAAAAACTCGATTAATCAACATTGGTCAAGAGTGACGACACATTGGAATGCTTAAAAATCAAAAGAATAAAAACTACTATTGACGAAGTGAAACAACATTGATTTTAAACACGCCAAAGTTGAATTCTACCTTGCCAATCTAAAGCCTGGAAGAAGTGTGAGAGGAATCTGTGGTCTATTTTAAAATAAACTGAAGATACCAAATACCATCAGAATGATGCCCTCCCCCTCACCTTTGGTAGTGGAAGAAAATAAAAAATATCATCGCTACTGTCCCTCAGGGTTTGCACTTTAAACTGTGTTGGTCACTTCTCTGCAGTCGCAATTATTCGTGGTCTCAATATTCCAGATACCTTTATAACTGCCAACAATTTTTCTTTTTACACAAATAGAACTGTAGTTTGGTTAGCCAGTGACGTGGAGCTCTGGGCTTGATTCCTGAACAAATGTGTTTAAGGGTGTTTTTTTACTAAATATTTTCCCAACATATCTACCCAACATTTTGGTACATTTTCTCTATAATATTACATTCATTATCCCTATTCCATCTACGTTAGTTTATGATGTGCTCAGCCCGTACGGGCTGGGCTGTGAGACGCATTGGAAACTCAGAAGCTGTGTGATGAAGATGTTAGTGAGTTCTAGGGACGTGCGAAGCTTCGAAAATCTTGACTTGGGTTTGAAAATAGAAATCCAGCTTAATAAATTATTACGGGGCTTATAAAAGTGTTGGGATCTTAAATACGTATTGCCATTCTGAGCTGTTATGTACTATACATTACTTTACTTACTTATTCATTCTGGCATTAGGAACTCGACAGTTCATTGCTAAGTATACAAAGGTACGCTACCTATTCCTATATCGAGCCAGTCCACCTCATTACACCCTATCTCTTTCAGGTCCATTTGAATGGTATCCTCCCATCTGCGTCTAGGTCTTCCCAATGGTCTCTTCTCATTGGGCTTGCAAGCCAATACCCTGAACACGGCTCTAGGTTCTCCCGTTCGCACTGACTATCCTTCCCACCCTACTCTGTGAGACTTGATTATCCTAACAATGTCTGGTAATGAGTAATCGTTACATATAACTCATAATTTTGTAGCCTCCTCCACTCCCCATAAGCCTAATCCCCTTTTGGACCAAATATCTTCCTAAGCATATCTGAACTCATTAACCCTGTCAAATGATGGATTACTAGAAGTTATCTCTAAATTAACGTTTCCAATCTGTATTCTCTATGTGATCATATACATAGTCTTTTCAGCGTTCACTTCTTAACCTATTTTCTTACGAGCATCTAATAAACTTAATGCATTTCTTAACACACCTTACTTACTATTGCCCAACAAAGTTAAATCATCTGCGTATCCTAATAGATGTATTGTACCGTTTAATGTCAACCCTTCCCTACTCTTTCTTGCGGGACCCCAATATCATACTCTAATGCTAGATTTAAAAGTAATGGGGAAAGTGCATCTTCTTGTTTCAACCCATTATGTATTTCAAAAATGTCTGATAAGTGGCATCCAGCCCGTACCTTGCCACACGTATTAGTCATACATACCTAAATTAGTTTGACTAGTTTTTAGGGTATTCCAAACTTAACCAAATTTCATATAATATGCTTTTTGACGTGAATACGTCTTTAAGTTTGCTACCATACGGGGGCAATCCAAAAAACCTAATGATAACAAAATCGGGGGATACAGTTTGGCGTTGTAGTTTCGAATCTATCCTCTAAATCCAAAATTAAATTATACCACTGGATAGATAAAGGATCAAATAATGCATTACAATATGCGAGAACAGTGACGCATCGCGCGTGGTGGAGGGGGAAGCGCCGCCATTTTGAGGTTATTTTTAAAGGAATAATATATCTTTTAAAAATCTATGTGTAATTGATAAGTCAGCATGGTGTATTCCCACTTTTTTTTTCTAATATGTTCCTAGTAGTAAGACTCTGTTAATCTGTTTCGTAGAAATCCCCATTGATTATCCCCAATAATTTCCTCTGAAAATGGTCCCAATTTCATTAACATTATGCCAGATAAAATTATGTAGCATATTTATTCTAGTGAGATACCTCTCTAGTTATTACAGTACATTACAAATTAATATTCATAATTAAAGTAATTATGTTGTATGATTTGATAATAGATTTACTTATCAGCTTAGAATGAAGTAATACAAACAATTGTGCAAAATAAAATTTAATGATTTAAGTGGATAAGCTATAATATAAGTAAGTACAATATAGTATTTTTTATCAAGCACAAGAAATTAAAAAAAAAATTGAACTTTGATTCGGCATCAAGAATATGTAATATATTATTTGATTTGGTTTTGCTTCGAATTGGAAAAGGGGATTTTGCATTCCTCTAGTGAGAATGGTTTTATATATAGTCTAATTTTCATAGGAAGGGCTTTATCAGACAGTTAGAAAAGTAACTAGATTTATTTTCACGTATTCATAAGTCAAGTTATGTCTGTCACTTTTGATATATGCCATCAATACCTATACATTAATACTAATAATATAGTAAACTATAGACTAATTAAATTTAAAAATGTCTCCTGGACACGGTAATCGAACCAATTTAGAGTATATGATATTTAGAGGCAGCTATAACGCTAAATATTAACAAATCCAATAGCTTGGCTGTTTAATCCATATTGTAAAATGTTATTTTAAAAACCGTTAGTATTTTCTTAAGGGCCATTTTTATCAAAATGGGACTATACAGAACGCTGTTTCCACGTAAACTACGAATATAAGAATGTAACTTACAACGATGCACCGTCTGGAACTACAATAATTATTACATTCCTAGAGCTGGTATTAAAAATACGAGATGCTCTCTAACATCGTAATTCTATATTCAAATGAAATAAGACAAAGATAATAAACCCGAATGTGCTCAGTTCTAAGTGAACGCTCTGAAACCTTTCACGCCTTAATTAACACATTTGATTGTGTCTACGCGCCGTTTGTTTCTATTTAAGGCAGAGCTTTAGGTAACAGACACAAGTACACTTGCTTCTAATAAAAATTAAAACTAGTAGAAAACGGTAAACATATATGTGCTGGAAAACATCATTAATGATAACTTGTTTACACATCTTTATTAATTATCAAGCTGGGATGTTCAATCGCCTTCGAACTTTCTCTTGGTTTGGTGGTTTGAATTCCTTGCTACTGATATAGTGGTCACGGGTTCAATTCCCGGTGGTTCTCTATCCGATTATTGCAAATATGCAAACGGTAACATCTTTATTAATTATCAAGCTGGGATGTTCAATCACCTTCGAACTTTCTCTTGGTTTGGTGGTTAGAATTCCTTGCTACTGATATAGTGGTCACGGGTTCATTTCCCGGTGGTTCTCTATCCGATTATTGCAAATATGCAAACGGTCCTAATGGGTAGAAGGACTTGGAACAGAGGGGGGAGGGGGGGAGGGGAGAATTATTGATAGCTACATTAGCATCATAGCTTCTTTGGTGCTGACTGACAGTTCACAGCTGATGGCTTTGAAAAGTTACCAGACCAAATTATATATCCCTACGCCGAACCATATGATCTTCAAAAACATGTGTTTAGCAGCTGCCAGTCAGCACCAAAGAAGCCACGGGGCTACTGTACTTACTGTCAAGGCATATAGTGAGGGGAGGAAGCGCTTGGGTGTTAGTTTAGGTGGTACATCAAAGTGAAACTGTACGCAATTGTGCCTTCATTCAGCCTCAACCTGCCTCACTTCAAATTTTCCTCTAGTATACATCCACATTTAGGATTTTTATTAAAGTAATTTTGAGACTCCATGACTTGAGATACATCTCTCAAAACCAACCCACTTAAAACCCACCGAACCGTATTGGAGGACACGCAGATTAAATGTCAAGCTCATATACACTGAAAACGATATGTGAGTGAACTTCATTGTCACTCTAGGTAAACAGCGTTGTCATTATCTTGTTTTCATGTGGTCTATATGCCTTAAAATGGAAGACAAATTTTGAAACGCTGTTTCGTCAATGTTGCCGTTAGTTTCTTCTTACCCACTACACTAACACAACCTTCCGAAGTTACTGGAAGCAAAGAGATTTGGCAACAGTTAATCAAGGGCGAGAAAGTGAGAAAGGACCTGAAGTTCCTTCAGGGGTGATATTCAGTGTAGTCTAGTTTGCTGGTGACGTAGAGGTCTGGGCTTGTATTCTCTTTAAGTATATTGAACGTGGAGTTTTCACCCCTGATTGGTTTCTCATTCTTCCTCCACTCAAATACGGGTATATTTCCTCTCATATATATTTTCTTTAACCTTACCTCATTAGCTTATAGTAAGCCTTCAACTTAGGCAATTAATTAGTTCCTAACACGCTTCAGTGGCCGAATGGTATAAGGCGTCACTCTCGTACTATACTGACCTGGTGATGACGGGGATATTGATGGTTCGATTCCGGGTCTGGTCTACTGAGGGTGGTTCTTCCTAAAAATGGGCTTCCCCTCTACTTTGACGCAAATGCTGGTAGATTACCTCTAAAATTATCTCTTCCTCATCCCTGCCCCATTAGAGTAGTTATTATATATGCGTATAACCTGAACAGTTAGTAAGATATGGAGATGAATTAATTTCATAGGTTTTGGTGCAAGTTGAAAAACCGAGTAAATCAAATGATTATTAAATACGATGTATTTATAAAATAAATCTTCCTTTCAAAGGATAATTTAAGCTGAATATGTTCTACTTTTGAAATTAAAGCTTTGAGAAGATGACTTGCGCTCAAGGTAGGAACAAACAAAATGGCGATTACATTACCAGCTGTTAATCGGCTTACAAAAGGCTTTAATAATATTTAAAATGTAGCTCGATAGATGGTCGTAAGTCAAAGTACCACAGCCAAGTATTTACGAATCCACGTAACTCGTTTAAGTCGAGGAATTACATGTTGAGACTCAAGACCAGCACAGAAATATATACATACCTGTTAGACCTATTCCCGAATCTTTCCATATAGCTCTGTACTTATTACTGTATCATAAAAGGTAAAATAAAACTTAAAACAGGAAATACATACCACCTTTCTCTTGGAAGACATAATTAGGGGTTAAAATCGAGCCAAGATGCAAGCCAAATCAAGAATGCACAAGCAAAACACTCTGCTGCAGATGTAAATAACTTTGGTGTCTTTGTACTGCTAATAGCACTGCCCTGGTGAGCGCATCTCAAACTAATAGTGGTAGATTCAAAACTTGCGAAATGACGGGCGTTTCCGGGCTACAAAATGCCGGACTATAACAGTTTCCAGCTGTATTAGAAAGGTGTATGACCTGGATCAGTAGAAATACGCGGTAGGAAGGAAAAATAAATAAATTAGACAACGCTATCCATATTTGTTAAGGTGAGGATTTAGGGGACGGTAGAAAAAGTTAAATGTTTTTGTAGTTTTTATACCAAAACTTTTTTTTTTGCCAACATAAATAAAATATTGGTCCAGGAGCAACGTTTAGTTTAAATTTCTTCATACGGTGATATCAACAGTTGTTGAATATCTGTCCTAAGCATAGTGACATTAGATGAAAAACTTTTTTAAAATTAAAATAAAAAAGTTATCATTAAATTTCAGAACAACCTTGACCAGTATTCAAGAAATGTTTGATATCATTATGAGAAGAACATTATAATAAACCTTGCTACTGGAGCAAAATTTTATTTATGTTGGCAAAAAAAAAGTTTTGCTATAATAACTGCAACATCACTTGCCTTTTCTCGCGTCCCCTTCCACCTCACCTTAAGTAATAAAGGATCTATGTTGTACTCAAAGAGAGTATACAGAGTCTGTAACAAAAGGTGAGGGTTGAGAGGATGAAGAGATTCATTCCCTCCTTCCCCCTCCTCCTACGAACAAGTTCCACTACAGTGATAATGTTCGCATCCAGTTTCCTAAGTCTTGGCGTACACACGTTGAGCCTCAAGCACAAGCTCGCCGCAATTTGTCGGACATCGGCGGATTACTGACTTTATTGAAAGACGACCAGGCAGTCGGTCTGGTCCAGATGCGCCTTTACACGTTTTGAGGTCAATCCGTTGATCTCACCAGTGACCTTGGGAACATAACTTTGCGTTCTTTTCTTATGAGTAACTGGGGCAATTCTCCAAGGGAGGTTTTGTAGATACGACTAAGAAGAATGACCTTGCTCTAAGTCTTACGACTCGTCATCCGGAATTTCAGCATTCACTAATTGTGGCAGGAATATTGAAGGTACAATTTAGAAAAATGTATTCGAATTCTCGTGAAAGGAGAAAGTGAAAAAAAAAAATTTAAGGTAAAAAAAAACACTTCTGTACATTCAGCCAGTTTGCGAATCACGATCTATCGACCCCTGACAAACAAACAAGACAAGACTGTCGCGTTTAACCATGTGCCAACTGGTTAGTGGTGCGTAAAAAATGGAACGATGATCAAGATTAAATGCACCGTAATTTACCTCAATAAAGGATTGAAAACACGTTTTTAAAAAAAATCCCGTCCCCTTTCTCTCCTATGAACCAGGGAGAGATTCTATGTCATGTTCCAAATTTCCAAATTGCAGTCGAACCAGCCAGTCTAATACGTTGTCACGTGTCTTAATGTGCAGGTGTGGTCAGGAAGTTCAAGAATCCATTATCCAGAACCTGCAGAAGAACATGCGATCATAAAATTGAAAAAAACAACAACAACCCGTTAGTGTAGAGCTTTGTTGAATCTTAATAGTGCCTAAAATAATTTAGTATAGAGAGATTTATTCGTCCTCGTACACAGCTAGAAAAATTAATTCTGTCTCTAGAGCTGGATATTCAATGTTTCTAATATCCAATTCTGAGTCTTTTGTTATTTTTAGAAAACGCTCAGTCTTAAAAATAATATTATTATTGACGGTAAAAAAAATTACGTGTTATACATCAACATGATATATTTTATATCAACCAAGATGTAACTACTGCCATTTATTAACACGTATTTTTACTTTTATTATATATTATTTCTTGATTTATGGAACATAAATTCAATCTAAAAATATTACAGTAGCTATGACAATGTGTTGCTGTTTGATAAATGTGGAATATGTTTAATATATATATATATATAGCTTACGACCTGGTTTTTATGTTCCCGGAAAAGCGGCCAAGTTAAAAAAAATGTTTCATTGTTATCTGAGTCTTCGTGTCTTCATTTTACTTTTCCTGTTTTTGTTTTATAACAGAATAACAGACAACCAAGGTTATAATTTGATGGTAAAATATTTGAAACGACTGAGCGAGTGGTTAAAACGCCTATCTCAATATACCTTTGTTCATTACCCAAGATCTGCACATTATATGCCTTATTTCCCAATCTGTGGCACTCTATCATTTTTCCAGGATATTTTTATTTAAAAAATTCATTTTTATTTTACTGTCCGTTTAATGATGTTGGTATTTTAAGAACCCATATCGAGGCAGTAAACAGGAACATTAGAGAAGTGTGTAACCCGAACGCGG
>CABFOW010000678.1:114161-196099 GCA_902141385.1 Timema californicum
TTTTTTATTTATTTTAGTTATTTATTAACGTGCACTTTATGAACCGACTGATTATATCAGCACATGAGAGTTTCTATGATTGAGAGCGAAAGAGCTTACAAATTTCTCCGGGAAAGTTATTTTCACGTACCATCCATAGTTATTTTAGATGCCACAATTGACATGGTACCGGCGTCCTTTCTTCTCCTCCAAATGAAGTTGTGTTACGAACTTTTATTTCTAAGGAAAATCCGTTGACGTCAGCTAGGTTTTAACCCACACACATTGGCGAGCACTTTACATCAAGACCTCCGAGGTTGACTAGACGACTACGCTTGGACCATAATACTTATTTATCTAAGTGCAGTTTTCTGTATTCCTCGCTTGAGAACAGCCAAATTAAAACTAGTATACGGGTTTTTACGTTTAAAAGTTTGATTTATTTTATTTTAAAAATTTCATGAAATGGTTCCAATGGTCCACTGTTTTTTAAAGAAAACTATACAAAACTTCACCACGCCGGACCTCTGGTATATTATTCGTGAGGTGAGAAGGAGTATTAATTAATTACATATTAATAAATGTTAATTTAAAAGTATAAAAAGATTCAAATTTTCAAGTGATTTATTTTACAAGTTAATACTATAAATTAAATAATTAATATTTTACTACAGAAAGTAAAGAAAATCTTGTGCTAATAGCCTGTTCCTTCCCCTCTGACCAGACGTGTATTAATCACAACTTGTGAATGGGTGGAATGACAGGCCTCCACCGTGGTTCGGATTCCACGTTAAACTGTAGGTCCATTTCATATCACAATCACCTTACCATTACAAATTAACGTAAGTGTGTATAACCCGAACAGGTAATATAAGCGGTACTACTACTACTAATAATTATTATTATAATAATGATAATAATAATAATAATATAGCATTGACTTGGCTGGGCTGAAAGATGAGATCCTCAAACTCACACACACACACACCCACAAAACATAATTCTCATGTGTATTTTGTTCAAGCCTATGCTATATAGTAAAGGGAAACTTTATTCATCGAAGTAGAAACCAGACTAGAAACTTTTTCAAAATTATTAATATTTCATAAACAATATCAGCGCCGAGATGTTCAAAATTAGGAATTAACACCACGTCAAAGGGAGATTGCAAAATCTCCTCTCTCACTCCTAAAAAAAAATCGTAATCCTCCCCCTTCCCTTTTTCTCTTTTTTTTTTAGTAGGTACTTGGGTGGGAGGAAAAGAGTTGGATGGAGCATGGGAAAGGGGTTGAAATGGGGGACTACCCCACGAGTTTAGAGTAATGACAACGGTCCCGGCGGCACTCTGCACTCAATTTTTTTTTTTAATTGATCGCCGCTGATACTGGCGGCATCGCATCGGACCCCGAGATGAGTTTCCTGCCCGTGACGCTAGCGCCAAAAGAGCTGAGGCGGGCCTCGCACGCATCATCACCCGGCTAATTAAAAAAAAGCAGAAAAAAAACCCACACAGATTGAAGGGACAGATTTTCGTGGCGTTTCACATCACCCGGTTTTGAATGTGTGTTCGGAGACATGGATAGGGGTAAAGAGTGGAAGAGAGAAATGGGAAGTTAAGAATGAGGTGCATATAAAGAGAGACAAAGGGTATCGAATGAGAATTTTGTTTTTAAATAAAGGGCGGAAAAAATTTAGCACTAAATTTTTTATGATTTTTTGTTGTTGTTATCAGCTGATTTCCTTTTACATTAAAGAGGCCGCCTACCATAGTGCTGAAACGTGGCGTCAGACGTCAAGAAACTTCGCTCTAATCAAGGAATTGTTTGTTATTTAAAATATATAGTTAACACCAAAATTAAAGGTGAAAGATAACGTGTAAGAAAGTGTTTCCCAAACTCTCGCCAATCGCGTACCCCTGTAAAAACAATGGCCCAACCAGTTCTTTATACTAAAAAGCGGGTGCCAGGGGGTTTATATCTTGTAAATTGTAAACAGATTATACTAAAAAGCGGGTCCCAGGGGGTTTATATCTTGTAAATTGTAAACAGTCATTTTCAAACTTTAGCAAAGATTTACTAATTATCTGAGCAAAGCTATGAAAGAAATGAAAAAAGGATTATAAAAGGTCCTTTACATTACGCCAAAATATTCATTAATTTGTTTATCAGACTTACTATTATCAAAATGTATAACACGAACGAGTAGTAAGACGCGGTGCTAAAATAATTATCAAAATATATTTTCGAAAATTATTAAAACTCGGTACTACGCCAAGAACCCCCTGAAATCCTTCGTTTACATCTATGAGTACGTGTATCACAATTTGGAAATCACTGCCTTAGATGATTAAAATAAGCTCACATTTTAAGTGGGATAATTAAAAAAAAATATGAAAAGACTAACTAGCACATTTTCATCAACTTTTTTTGAACAGTATGAGGATGTTTCTCTGTAATTCAGAGATGCCATTAATATAGTAGATTTATAATTATTATGATTACTACATTATAGAATATCAAAATATCAAATATAAAAGAAATGTTTAAACCCATTTGTTAGTAACAACTATTCCAAGCATGGTGTAGGTGTGGGTGTGATGAGGGGGGGAGGGGGTGTTTTCAGAGGTTAGAACTAGATTTAAAAACAAATAATGAAGGAAATGCTTTAGACCATATACAATAAAACATTTAAACATACACACATACATATAAACATGCATATAAACATACATATAAACTTATAACTTATCAGCATATAAACATACTTCTAAACTTATAAGCATATAAACATATTTATAAACTTATAACTTATAAGTATATACATATATTTATAAATTTATATTCATATAAACACACACAACTTCATATAAACTTATAACTTATCAGCATATAAACATATTTATAAACTTATAATCATATAAACACACACACATTCATATAAACTTATAATTTATCAGCATATAAACATACTTTTAAACTTATTAGCATATACACATATTTATAAACACGCATATAAACATACACACATTCATATAAACGTATAAATTATAAGCATATAAACATATGTATAAACTTATAATCATATAATCATACACAAACCTCATAAATATACATATGAACATGCATATAAACATATATAATTTATTATATAATTCTATCATAGCACTGTGAAATAGATAAAGTAATAAAGCAAGAAGAAGATACAATGTATTCGTACCGATCTAGCCTACGCTTTTGATTTGGGGGGGAAGAGAAGGGTGGGCTGTATACCATGTGCTGAATAAACAAGTACAGTTTATTTAAAGAATATTAATTAATTCGAATTAAAAATACTGACTATCGAGACAAAGAGAGTAGAGTGATTCAATTGGGACAGAGCGAATAGTAACAAAGTTGGGATGGTTCACCGGTCATATAAAAGTTATCTATGTAAGTCCTTCGCACTCCCCGCCTCCCCCTATCCCATCTGATATTATTTTAGTGTGAAGCTGATATGACGTTCTCATTTCGTAAATATATGAACAGGAGATGAGATTTTCTTATCTTTTAATTCGATGAATCATTTCGTTTATTGAGAAAAAGAACCATGGCGGTGGTATGTTTTCACAGGTTTTAGTATTGATGTTAAGAATACTAAAATGATTCAACACTAAAATCCTCAGTAGTTTCTCCGATCGTTCGGAACAATGACGTCATCCCTCATATGGGTAGATTATTGTGATCCCAGATGGTGTGACGCAATCGTGATCGCGTTCAAACCTACCTGGGCACTGTTCAGGTTTCTTCATTCTGAGGTCATTGACTCTATTTGATTTGTTATAGGGAGTGTACCCCATTTTTTATTGTTTCTCCTAAAATAAATTAATTTCAGGTCGTTAACATGAGACAAATTTTAGAAAATTAGAATGATTTTGAAAATGGGCTTTGAGATTATTAAGCTCAAAATGGGTGTTTTTGAGAAATTTTTCATAAAATATAAGAACATATTTGTACAAAATATAAATCAATTAATGGTACGGTAGCTTACAAGTAATTTTTATAGTTTTTCCCCCCCGAAGCTTTAATACACTATATGTAAGATTGTGTCGTACCATTAATTTTTTTAATCAAATAAATATTGATTTTCAATAAAATATGACAGTATAATACCGCCCAAAGTCATGAACGTGTAGCACCGTAAGACAAAGTTTTTGTATGGGTGAGTGTACAATGTGTTCGGTAGGCGCTAACTCACGATGAAAACTTGATGATAAGTGTTACCCCCTTTTACTCCCTTCTTTCAACCTGCAGACTAGCACAAGATGGGGGAGTGAAAACTCCCCAAGGTAGGCAGAAAAGTCAGGTTCCCTTCTTCCCCAAGTCTTATTTCCACATCTCAAAACTCTAAATAATTCTATTCGACTGCTTCGTTCGTTCAGTTGGCTGACTGCTTTGTTGCGTAGCTTGACGAAAAGCAATTTCTCTATCTCTCCCTTCCTCCACCCTCCACCCCCTATTTTTCTCTCTCTTTCTTTTACACCTTCTTCTTCTCCTTCATTTTAACTTTATTTTAACCCTCTCTTGTACACTACTTTTCTTGTGTTCCGTGAAATTGTGTTTCTCAGATGGTTGTTCTCTTAAAGTTTTCACCTGTTACAGCGACGAATACTTTTAACATTCCTTCAACTGTTTATTTTTTACAATTTTTTTTTAGTTTTTTTTCACCTTTAGTTATTTTCTCTGTTAATTATATCATATTTTGTGTAATATTTGTTGTTTTCCTTTTTCTCTCCTTAGTTACTAGCTTTTACAAACCTAAATTCCCTAGCGTATTTGAGATATTAATTCAAAAAATAAACTTGACCTTTGGTTTTAGGGAACGTTAACCAACCATAGATACGTACCTGTGGGCCTATGGGAAAAGGCGTGTGTATGATAGATATTTTCTAGTTTGATTTTAACGAGGAGGTTGGGGTTTGTACCTCGGCTATCCTGAGCGTGTTAGTTTTTATTTAATAGTTATCCGTATTCCTTCAATAAAAAATTGCAGATACACCTTTTTCTAAATTCTACTTTCTACATTAGGCTACTATTCGAGTATTGTAAATATGTGTCCAACCCGAACGTGTAGTAAGATGTGGTGAACAAAAAAAAAGACCTTTTCTAAAATACCTTTCTGAGTTCGTCCATGTAACGCTGTCGGTGAAAAGCGGGATTGGAGTTAACGTGACGTGGTGCTATGTTGCGACCAATAGAAGGGTTTCGTAATGAAGGTTACGTAACATTCTTATTTGTGTGTAGAAATGTACTGTACACTTCTGTATTTATGAGATAAACACGTTTGTTTAGTCGGATAATAATTGGAAACTATTTGTAGAATATATTAAAAAAAAAAAGTCTGACATCTTACCTCAGTCGGTAGCGTGTCTCGGGTTCGATTACCAGCATGGACGAAAATTTATTGATGAAAATATTGGTTTGTCCTTTCACATTGATAAATTAACAGCCAGGCATTGGATGTTGTGCCTTTCCTAGTCTTAAGTTAGATTATAAGACACATGAAGCTACGACAGGAAAGCTGGCAGTGGAAAATATAGGGCTTGAATAAAAAACTGACCCAAGCCATAGGCTGGACACAGTAATGGATGTAAATGTAGAGTCGTGTATTGATATAGTAGGTTTAGAAATGTCACGTAAAATAACTAAATCAAGGGAAGATTTTTAGGTATTTACCTTTCACTTTCCAAACCGATTAATTATTTTTGCACACAATTTAAAAATTGGACCAACTCTAGAACAAACACAATATAGTCCTCCGGTAGTTGACTTATCACTGTTAAAGGGGGAATTTCGATTTTACCATTAATACACTTTTGGGATGTAAAGGGAATCGAACTTGGGGTACTTAGTTTAGCGGGAAGACGTGTTACCGACTGATATGAATGGTAAAACCGAATACTCGAGCATATTGATAGAATTTAACCACATTTAGCCCAATAGTATAAAAATTGACACCAAATGTAAAAAATAAAATAAGTGAAGCATTCGATTTGGTGCATGAATAATATATGAAAGTAGATTCAATGACACTTTTGACTGTTAGGTAAGGGTTTTATTTTGGCGATCTGAAGTTAGGTTTTTTTTTAAAAAAAAAAAGTCTGACATCTTACCTCAGTCGGTAGCGTGTCTCGGGTTCGATTACCAGCATGGACGAAAATTTATTGATGAAAATATTGGTTTGTCCTTTCACATTGATAAATTAACAGCCAGGCATTGGATGTTGTGCCTTTCCTAGTCTTAAGTTAGATTATAAGACACATGAAGCTACGACAGGAAAGCTGGCAGTGGAAAATATAGGGCTTGAATAAAAAACTGACCCAAGCCATAGGCTGGACACAGTAATGGATGTAAATGTAGAGTCGTGTATTGATATAGTAGGTTTAGAAATGTCACGTAAAATAACTAAATCAAGGGAAGATTTTTAGGTATTTACCTTTCACTTTCCAAACCGATTAATTATTTTTGCACACAATTTAAAAATTGGACCAACTCTAGAACAAACACAATATAGTCCTCCGGTAGTTGACTTATCACTGTTAAAGGGGGAATTTCGATTTTACCATTAATACACTTTTGGGATGTAAAGGGAATCGAACTTGGGGTACTTAGTTTAGCGGGAAGACGTGTTACCGACTGATATGAATGGTAAAACCGAATACTCGAGCATATTGATAGAATTTAACCACATTTAGCCCAATAGTATAAAAATTGACACCAAATGTAAAAAATAAAATAAGTGAAGCATTCGATTTGGTGCATGAATAATATATGAAAGTAGATTCAATGACACTTTTGACTGTTAGGTAAGGGTTTTATTTTGGCGATCTGAAGTTAGGTTTTTTTTTTATGGAAGATGAACACAAGTTTGACTCCGTAACTCCGCCGATAGCGCGTATGTCTATTCAGCTAAGTGGTCCCATGCTCGATCCCCAAAATGGCCGAACATTTAATCATTTTTAGAGTTGACCCATCCACCATACCTTCACATTGTTGACATAAAGGCTGGGAGATCATGAGTTTCTGGTTTAATGTAAATAAAGAAAGGGAATATTACAGTGAAAATATCATGAGGGGAAATTGTCCTTATTACCCCTCTTGCGATAAGAACCCTGACCATCCATAATCCCTGTACTGCTGCCAAGTTTAACGCACGTCTAACGCTACCTATACATGGTTACAAAAAGTATGTCACCATGAAATATACTTAAAAAAAAGATAATGTGCTTCGTTGGTCATATGGCTTAAAGCATCCCTCTCGCAATAGATTAGACCACCGTTGACGAGAATATCAGGGTTTGAGTCTAGGTAGAGTGTACTGAAGGTGGGTTTCTCTATATGGTTTTCTGTTTTCTCTCCATGAAAAATGTTGATTCACTTCCTCTAAATTCATTCTTCCCTAACACATAAGCGTAAATTAGTGAACATAAGTACAACCCGAACGGTTAATAAGATGTGGTGCCGAAAAAATAATTAATAGTAATAAAATAAGCTAACTGGCTCGTTGGTTCATTATTCGACGATTATTTTTTCAAAGGTAGTTCTAAACCGTAACCTTTTATTTAGCTTTTAGAAATATTGACGCAAAATTTAACTATTCAACTAATTTACTGTAGGTATAGACTAATAATTTCTCCTATTCTTATTTTAACTGAAAGAATTACCGCTTTGGATATCTTTTTGCACACTTGTATAAGTGTTAATGAAAAAAATTAAAATTTTAAAATCAGTTGGTCGAAGCTAGAGGTATCATTGTCAAAAGAAATCGCTTCAAGTTTTAAGCATATTGATTAAAATTTTTACATTTTGAAGATTATTAAAATATAAAATTTTTGGGCACTTTTTTAGCTGTATTAACTTTCGATGAATATTTTTTTAAATCAAAATAATTGGTTAGGTAAAACACCGAGAGAGTTTGATGAAATGAATAGTTTTACAACATAAATATTTAAATAGTTTTATTATTAAAACTTGTATGAAAAAAACGTTTTAGAAACAAAACTAAACACTGCGGTGGTAGCTGGTTGATTAACAAGCCATACATCAAGTCACCCCGATTCACCTCTCTTCCACCCACCCCACCCCCCCCCACCTCGCACCTCGCAAACACTTTTGACAGTAACCGGAGCGTCGAGTAGTTTTTCTCTCTTTATGCTTCGATGCTGTCAAAACCTGAAGTACTTCAAGATTTATAGCCATGTGTAAGAGCGCCCTTATTCCCTTGTAGGTTTTCAGGGATGTTTCTTTTGGTTGGTAAAAGGGGAGGGAAAATATCGAACAAAGTTTAGAAACACATTTCGCTTCAATTTTATAACTTTCTAAACAAACTTTGGTTGTGTGATTCACTTTTTTTCCCCCCCTTCCATATCATAATATATGTTAAAGTTTGTACCAGATTTAAAGTTTACTGTTTTTTTTACGTGGTTTTATTTAACAAAATGCGCTTTTACCTTTAGATACACTTGACATAACTCAGGAATGTAGTTTATTTATAAAGCCAGTAAAACAAATTTATTATATTATGTTAAATCAATTTAAGTTAAAAAAAACCTTTAACTGAACCTAGAATTCAAACGGTATTTATAAACTTTTAATTGTTTTGATAGTATTAATAATGATGTTTGTAAGACAATTTCTATCAACTCTACTTTCATCTTGTAGGATAGTCTAAAAATAACATATTCTTTAGACAAAGTTTAAAAAATATTGGTATTACAAAAATTCAAATACAAATAGTTCAAGTCGTCCTCGACTTAGACTAACTACTTGATGATACACATGAAGGACAGATTGCATTTTTAATAAATTCCCAATTATTCACGTGGAGAGAGTATGGAAAACTACACTTAATACCACTAGTAATGATCTGAATAACCGTCTCCCAAGTCAGAAGCCAGTTAAACCCTATTATTTAAAAAAGAATGGATGTGATCGATTATATATTAATAGTATTTATTATAAATTAATATTGATATATTAGAACATAAATTTATCATATAAAACCCTTTAAACTATAAACTGATTAGTCTATTTTTCTTTCAAAATTGTTGAAAAAACATTTCGAGTTTTTTAACCTTTGAAGATGCGTTTAATTATTTAACAATAATGTATTTCATTTAATTGTTTCGTTTGCGTATTTATAAATTCTAAACTTTAGAACTTGTTAGGTTCAAAACTGAAGTAAATCAATATTTTTGTAATTGAGAGTTATCCTAGATAGAAGTCTTTCATTGAAACAGAATTCGAATCCTATTCAAAATATATGAAATTATTACATGGTAATGGGAAATACATCATTAATTATATTTTTATGAAAATGAATAAGGTAAAAAAAATGCTTTCCCCATTAACTATTTATCTTAAGTGTTCATACATTAAAAAAAATTGTATTTAATTTACACCATATCAAAAATAAAACTTTGATTTTCTCCGAATTCTCATAACTTATTTCGTTGACTTGTGTTCATTTATCACTATTGCAGCACTTCAAAGTTAGGAAAACGTCTCCAGCACCCAATCCCAACCCCCCTTTTCGTTCCTTCGCTTGAGTCAACAAAGACACAACTGTTGCCAGGCAACACACACTGTAAGATCTGAGAGTAGAAGCCGAATCAAAACAGTGAAATGAAATTGAACATAAGAGCAAGAAGGAAAGAAAATGTAAAACGCCAAGTTATAAAGTTTATATGAAACAAAGGATTAACCCCCACTCCTCCCCCCCCCAAAAAAAATCTTGAAAATAATTTCGTGAAAATAATCACTTCACATTTTTTTTACGGTTTTATACAAATGATTGAAAATTGTGCTAAAAAAGTCTAGCAGAAATTCATACACGCTCAAAAACCAAGTGGATTTATAACGTATTAACAAAACTGTCCAACAATAGAATAAGAAACGGGTAGGAGGAAGATAGAATTTAAATGTCGATACAATTTGTGTTATGACCCCCCTATTAAATGGTACCATTTGGTTCACAAATATACATTCTACGCTCCTATTAGAGCTACCATTTGTTTATAGGGCATTTAGGTCTTTAAGATTAACACAGATATGTGAATCTTTGGACTTTTCATAGAGGAAAGTTTCAGTTTTCAAAGTAGTTTTTATATGTGTGTGTGTTTGTGTGTGTATATGTGTGTGTAGATTTATAGAAAAGAGTTTTGTGCTCATTCCAGTAAACACCAAACTAATATGTACTATTAAAGGTTTTGTCAATATTCAGCTTTAGCCAAACGTCTGATATCTCAGTATTTCAGCTACATAGCCATTCCCCTTAGTATGAAATATTCTGCATACTAGTTTGCCGAGGTTGAAACCGTAAACGGTATCTCCTGAAAGATCTCCAAGTAACTTTTGAACGAGAGTTTGATCAGATCTTATGACCGAAAGAGTTCCTATTCCCTCTACACCTAGCACCAAGGTTTCTTTTCCCATGTTTTTTTCTTCTTCATCCTCTCTTTCATTCTCTCTCTCTCTCTCTCTCTCTCTCTGTTTCTACCAAACGAGAACTTTGTCTGCCGACATCGTTAAATCCACTAATTTGATGAGAACATTTACTTTAAAAAGCACGTTTTGATTTCCTACCCACCACCCCCTAACCCTTCCCACATCTTCTCGAATAATAATTGATGAGTTAGTATTTCTAATGCATGCGAAGATATTGGGTGTTTCAAAAGTAATTTATTTATTTTTAGACCCGAGTGATGCAATTTATTTGAATGACTAAAAAAAAGGAGGGTATCTTGAAGTCCTCTACTTAGGAAAAGCTCACAAAGATGAGGTAAGACGCCTCTATATATTTATAGAATGTTATGTCTCTGGAGAAATAACGTGTTTTTGATGGAGGTGGGAAAAATATCCGCAGTCACTATGTCCCCCTACATAAATGTGAAAAGGGGTTAAGTAAGTTTTTAAAAAATAAGTTAGGACAACACAATTAAAATGTAGATAGTTATAATGGGCGTTTATAATTTTAATAACTTTTTAAACTCGTAAAGTACATGTATACACATATTAGTGACTATATTTGCATTGGAAAATTAAATCCAGTCTTAAGAAACTCTTATAACGTAAAACATAAACATATTGTCACAAATTCATAAATCAATAAAAGTACTATAATTCATTAAAGATCTGTCAACATCTGGCTTAGTTAATATCTATTATGTGGGAAACTTATACAGGCCCAGGTTGAATGAATTAACTAAAATGTATATATTTAAATATAATATTATATTATTATTATTATTATTATTATTATTAGCACCGCGTCTTACTATCCGTTTGGGTTGTACGCACTTACGCTAATGTGTAATGGTAGGGTGATTGTGAGATGAAATGGAATAATATAATTAATTTTGACCTTATAAATAACGGATGCCATGAATAATCATGTCCAATACATAAAAAAGTTTCCTCAAAATTATTTTTAAAATCAATATTATTATTTAATAAAATACTAGTGGTGTTATATTAAAATATACACTCACCTATTATCCTTTGATAAGATAGTTATAGATAAAATTGTTTTTATTTCTAGTATTTATTTTCAGGCACTAAATCAATACAAACCCACATCGGTGGTGTTATGGTCTAACGCGTCATTCTCGTATAAGACTGGATTGTCGATGACGGATTATAAGGTTTGGAATCCCAGTAGAGTATACTAAAGGAGATTTTGATAATGGTTTCTCAATCTTTCTCCACAATAATGTAGCTACATTTCCTCTATAATTATTCCTTACTAAACCCAATTCCATTAACTTAGTTAATATACGCGTATAGCCCGAACGGATACTAAGATGGTGGGGGGAGGATTTGAGGGGATACACATAATGACGATATTAAGGCAAGAAACCTTTCGATGAGCTTAAAATTAATTCCGAACAAACTTTTTTAAACGTGCCCCAACTGAGAACCAAATCAGAGATTCATTAAGATAATTGAGAGATTAAAATTATCCAACTGATAAAAAAAAGTAGGTCCAAAGAAAACAGCAAAAGCAATTTAAAAATTATAGCTAAGATGTAAATTAAATCAGTTTTATTTGTTATCATAATTAAAAAAACCATTTACATGAATCATTTTTGCACGTTCTGGGCAAACTCACTGTACTAAGAATATTTATGACATGGATGTGCGAGTTTTTGATATCAGCGTTAATCCGGTTTCGCAGTGGTCAGGAAAGAAGAGTAAAGTCTCGCATTATTAATGATCCAGAACCAAGACAGTGGTCCGCTCCAACCGAATACATCTAACGAAAACCTTGAGGGGGAAAACTACACGGTTACACTGTTGAACATTTCCAAGAAGGGGAAATATATATGGTATTATGTCAGAATCGTCACCAATGTCATTTTTAAATTCAGATTTGAGGCTTTGAACTTAAAAAATACACAAGAATCATAAAAAAAATTATCTACATAAAATACAGTATCTCAAACTATTCATTGGCTTACAATTAAAAATAGATATATTAAACATCATGTCTTACTACCCATCTGGGATATACTCATATCCACACTAATTAATGTAGAAATGAGGGAGGTATAATTTAGAGGAAATATTACTGCATTCGTGTTTAGGGTTATTGTAAAACCATTTTGGAAAAATCACCCTTAATACACCTTGCCAGGACTACAACACTAACCTCCTCCCTGGAAAGCCAACAGACAGGGATGATGCTCTAGCCTGCGTGTCCACAATTTCTGGTTGTTTTAAAATAATTGCACTGCATTTTCACAAGTAATTTAAATTATATCTATAGCCAATTCTTTTTTTGTTCCTCTTCTAAGCAGTCTAAAGAAAGCGGTTCATGGTATATGTGAATCAGGCACGAAGCCACCTAACGTAGAGATTTGGTGCGGTAAGCCAAAGGTGTTGGGTTAGATACCCGCGTCCAGGTGTCATTTTAAAAATATACATATCTTAACAGTGTGAAAAAAATAATATATATCTATATATATAAATAAAAAAATATGTATTTATAGTATAGTTTCAGTGTGTCTTCCAAATATGTTTACATAATGAAAGTTAACGTCGAGATGAATTCAATTGTGTATTTTTTGGGCGCCACTCTTAGGATCTAGGAGAAAATAATAATAATATACCTTTACCTCGGCTAACTTTGACAAAGGCACGATGACTCTTAACACTTAAGACCACTGGGATATCTACAGGCGTTGAAAGGGTATTTAAAATAAAACATGAACACTTTAAATAAATTGGATTGTTGGAATAAAATGTACTAATTTAGACGACATTAAACATACACAAGATAGAAAATTATTGAAACATTTGTGGGTTTATTATTGTTTTTTTTACCACATCTCTATCCTGCCTATGTAATTCCAAATAAGTATAATTCTAATCTAACAAAAATAAAATATATGGTATAACTTATATTTTTAAACAAAAATGTATCCCTTAACATGACAATTTCTGAACATATTAAATGTAGGAGTTTAGAACATTATAATACTAGAGTAAAAGAAAGATAATATATTCTGAACTTATATAATATATAATTATAGTTTTGAATAAGACAAAAAAAGTAGTATTGTTGAGTAAAGAGAAGAAAAAAATCAATATAATTAATATTTAAACATAAAATAAGATTAATTAATTCTCTGGAATAGATAAAAGAGTATGAATATATTTAGTCCTTTCTGAAAGTTTTTACATAAATCCTGGTTTCTTGATAAAAGAGAAAAATATAAATTCAAAGTTGAAGATTTGGCTTGATCTCACCAATGAATTCGTCCATGTTGAAACAGCACGAATTTCTGAAATTTGTTTCCTTTTATTAATTCCCCCTTGTCCCCAATTTAACAGAATAAACCATATATAGTTCTTGGCCATACAATTAACTTTCCATTTGTGTACATGCACTTTACTTTCAAGCTATTGTTCCACTTTAAAACTAAATTTAGTTAGGAGCTACATAGATTTTGCTCCACGTTAAAATAACACCAATGAAGAAGACCCTAATCTTCTTCAGAAAGTGTTCCAAGAATCAAATTTAAAACGTTCTATTTTATTCCAAGTCCAAAGAGAAAACTAATATATTAAAACAAAAGATAAAATGTTGGATATGGACTAGGGATGAATATAAATTAAAATGCAAATTTAATATAAAGATTGAAATTTATGTCAATGAATATGAACAATGTTTCTTAAAATAATTAAATGTTTATTTTCATCTGTCAGAATTGAAATGCGCACTAGTTTGGAGGTATTTACATCACGTTTTTTTATTTTCTTACTTATTTTACAATCGCGAGACCCGTCATTCACTTGTTTGACAGATCTGCGCATGCGTTGAAATAAATCATGACCGCCATTAAAAATAAATAGAAGAAGAGTCAACAAACTTCTTAGAAGGATAATTAATATGTTTAACAAAAGGTAAGTGTTCTTCCTTAGTTCAAAATCCCTTATTTAAATTATTTAAAATGTTATACGTTGTTTCTTCCGTCCTTTTATTTTTTTGAAGGGATGTAAATAGTATTATTTGTCAATCCGGCAACACAGCGTGTTAAGCGGACGAACTTTGAAGTGCGCAAATAAATTGGAAACTATTTACAAAAATAGAAAAATATAGGGAAATACATGGTAGAGTGGCATATAACGTTACAACAGATTATAGTGAATAAAACCCGCCTTGGTGGCGTAGTTGGCTAACGCGCTAGTCGTGTTAAGCTCGACTGCTGAGGACGAGGAGATCGAGGTTTGAATCTCGGTCGGGTGAACTGGGGGTGGTTTTTCCTAAATGATTTTCCACTCTACCTCCACACAAATGCGGGCTTACTTCCTCTAATTCAACCTTCATAATTCCAAATCCATTAGAGTAATTAGTACTTGAAGCGTATAACCCGAACGGGTCGAAGGGCGTGGTGCTAAATAATAAATAAATAATATTGTGAATGATGATTATTTTTACCAAATGTTAATTTCATATGAATTGTATCTACAATTTGTTCAACCGTGAAGTATTAAAGATGACTACGCCCATTTTCCCCTAGATCTCCCGTTTTGTACTCAGTATAGAACTTCGTTGAAACATTTTTGTATTCCAGGACAAAAGTCGTAATCGAGATTATACTTGGAGTTATTTTGTAAATACCAATTTATCACACTGGAAACAAACTTCCTGTACGATCGACCAATACAAACATCTGAAAAAAACAACTATTTTTGATTCTCTCACGTGAAACATAGCCATCTTTTGGATGCTTTGATTAGCATTCTCCTTATCTATCTTTACTGTAAATAGCTTTAATGTAATTCATGTTTAACATTTAACAAATGTACTTTGAGAAAGGGTGCATTTATTGATGATTTCATTTAGTTTACCAATTCATTATTACTTATTGACTTACTTAATATGGGATGAAAGCAGCTTATATTTGTAAAAAAATTGGTTACTCTTTGCAGTAAAACAATAATTTGGTAATCAATTGTCAAACTCATTAGATTATTTATTACAATAATTATTTTCATGTTTTAATATTTTATAATCAACTATATCACATAACCTCAAAATGATTTATCGGTAATAATAAATTAAAAATTTCCAGGTAGATTATTTACAAGAAAATAAGTTTATTTGAATTGTACACATATTACAGAAAAATAGTGTTGACAATGAAAACGTTTTCGCCATGGCATATTTTACTAGTTTATATTTCAAACAAGTTGTAAAAATAACTGTTGTTTGATCTAAGGACTTCGACTAAAGTTTATCACTTGAAAAAATATATATACATGAGTGTGTGTGTGTTTGGGCTACGTAGCCCAGTAGTGGAAATATTAGTCAGTATTAATGTACGGTTGGCCAGGGGATGCCCGAATGTACTAATCGTACATCCTTCTTCGTGGAGGAAATGAGATGAGACGATGGTGATAGTGAGTATGAGAGTGTGGAACCAGTGGAAAAACCCAAACCTTATTTAAGCCTAATTAATAGGACCCTGGTGACCGTTGGGATAACTCCCCTTTCGTAAAAAAAAACCCAATGTGTCAGGTGGGATTTGAACCTAGGAGTTTTTACTGCAATTTTAGTTTGTTATTATTTTGAGTCAAGCTATTGAATCAATAGTAATTTTGATCATAAAACTTAAATATTACATTTTGAGTTAGTAGACCCCTTCAAGAAATACCACTAAAGTTCAATACGCGTGGTTTGGGTTTCGAATATTTGAGGAATACCAGATCGGAAATTCTAGGGGTAGAAGCGCTAGAGAAGCCAAATAAGAAAACTCGGGAACACGCCTCGACAAGCCACTTTGGCTGTGTTTCGGATAGTTATAATTTGCCGATAATTCCACAAGCCCCCCATGGATTATGGCCTCAATGTAAT
The DNA here is from genome assembly GCA_902141385.1 of Timema californicum. Taxonomy (NCBI): domain Eukaryota; kingdom Metazoa; phylum Arthropoda; class Insecta; order Phasmatodea; family Timematidae; genus Timema; species Timema californicum. The sequence goes on from CABFOW010000678.1 coordinate 130,536, forward strand.
GAGCTATGTTTGACCGTAAGCACAGAATTAACCTCATTAGTTTAGTCAGTGAACAACATTGGTGGGCTTAGTAAAAGGTCTCGTGCTCAATTTTAGTGTTCAGATGTCATTTTTAATTTATATTTGGATAACACGAATATGTAAGACACCTATCTTAAAAACAAAAACAGGACAGTACCAAGGGGGGGGGGGCGGGGGATTTGGAGTGGTGTCCACTTGTGACTGGTCGTTATTTAGTCTATAAACAGGAAATTACAAAAAAATAAATTAACATTAAATATCTCTTAAATAAATTTAAAGTGTTAAAGTGTTTTTTTTTACTTGACGGCAGGCGTTATACATTTAATGATTCTGATAAGATACTAATCTAGGAATGGAAGAGGGGGTAAAAGTATACAGTAATTAACAATACTTTTGAATTGCAAAGAATAGGACCCGGATGTATGAGGGATGGAATAAAGTTGGACCCTTTAAACTACCTCTTCGGTATGGTTGTAATACACAATTCTTTTTCACACTCTAAGTCCGAAATTAATTGAGAAAATCTAGTTTAAATATTGATAGTAAACCAAGCAATAATGAACGCGAGGGTGTTTAACACATATAAAACACAACAATCTGAGATAATGAATTGTATAGTTTTATTAAGAACGCGAGGGTGTTTAACACATATAAAACACAACAATCTGAGTTAATGAATTGTATAGTTTTATTAATTTTAATATTGGCTTCATTTATGTTCAGTAATTATGCTCGGTAAAATGTGTATGATTGAAACTAATAAAAATAACGAATAAAAAATCCCATGATATGAGCTAAACATAAAACATAATAGTACTCTAAAAAATAAACATGAAAAAAATGCGATTAATGAAACTTACCAAACATAATAGTACTATCCTTTTCCACAAATTTATTTGTACATAAATTTGGAAGCAGCCTCCCATACATTTTTTTACGGGTAAAAGCCTGACAATTTTATGACTCATAACTTGTTTCAGAAGCGTCACACTAACAATCATAAACCGATAGTCGTTTGTTGGAAGAGATCTGACGTTCCCATGACAACCGTGAAGTAGATCGTTAGAGATTCATTGAGCGTATCGGGGCCTTCGAAATTCCCCAATATGTAGTTCTTGTGTACATCTCTGTAACGTGATCAATAACCATCACAAAATTCCAATTTGATTCCGTAATAACTTATCTATCAGGTGATAAAAACTCATTAAACTTGACTCATTACAATAAAGTAATATTAATTCTATTTACAGGTTCGTTACATTAACAAATCACATTTTTTTTATTCTAAAGGCCCTGACACAGATTCCCTATCCGTAGGTGCATGGACCGTAAGAAATCGACGCAACCGTATCAAATTTATCTGACCACAGAGTCCTTATCAGAAAGTCCATACTCCCAGGGGAGGATCCAGATCATTTTCATAGAGGGGGGTGGGGGGCATAGTTATAACAAACATAATTACTTAGTATGTTAGATTTCTATTTAAAGCCATTTAATAGTTTCTCATTCATATTTGATCTTATGCATGTTTTAAGCCATGGTAATGCTCTCCAATTTGTTTAAATGAGATGCTTTTTATAAACTATTTGGAGTGGCCCTCATTCTAGAATTTTTTGAAAAATAGTTTACTCTAGAAGCTATAAATAGTCTTCGCCTTGATATTTTTTTTAATCATCTTATTCTATAAACCATTTAAAATATTCCTCACCTTAATTTCTCACATAATTAGATACCTCTAGAAGATATGCTTTGAAGTGGTCTTCCACCGACAAAATTTTGAAATTTGAATTAATTCAGAAAATAGGCTATTTGGTGTGGTCCTTGCCTGAAAATTCTTTAAAATGACATGCGTCTAGAAGATATTTGAAGATGTCCTCCCCTAGACATTTTTGAAATTGGATGACCTTGGAAGCTAATTAGAGCTTTCTTTCCCTGACTTTTTCTTCCAGCTAGATGCCTCTAGTCTAATAGTTATTTGAAGCGATCTTCTCTAGCAAATTTATGACATTAGCATGTATCCAAAATTAATTTGGAGTTTGATTTAAGGCCATCTTTCAGCTTCATATTCGATATTATCAGATGATTTGAAATATATTTGGGGGTGGCGATTTATTCAAGGGAGGGGCAAGTTATTTCCAGGGGGCAGAGTCCCCCCACAATTCCGCCGCTCCTGCTGTCCACACATATTATATATTCTGTATTCGTGGATGAACTGCTCTCATGCGAGTATTAGTCTTCTTTGATGTGTGGTAGTCTACCGTCTCTATGAGGAACAATGTTCGTTACTCGCTATGCACGACAGATATTCATACATAAAAACATATTTTTTTTCACAATTTCGTGAGTCATATCGAACAGTGAATACACGTGGACGAATAACTTACGTGTGAACCCGGCTTAAGAGGTGTCTGTGCGTAAAAAGAAAAAAAAATTGTATAATGTATTTATGTTGTATTTTCTTTCTAAAATTTTAACTTTCATTTTGTTTTTTGTATTAATTTTTTAACTTTCACAGGGGGTAAGCTGACCTTTTGACCCCCACGCCCCGCTCCCCTGAATCCGCGCCTGCATACTCCGTAGAAGTTGATCAACTTTAACTTTCTAAGGACTAGTTTATACAGACTACCAATCACAGTTCAGTAAATATGTGCTTGTGCGTTGAGATCCATATTAAGCACTGTTTTTTTTATGATTAGATTTTATTTCATGATTGGTTGTATTCTTGTTAAAGGTAAAAACCCATATATACATAAAGGAAGAATGAAATTAATATTAAAAGTACTTACTTTGTTTACATTCAGAATACTAGTACCTACATTTGTTTTGCATTTTCAGACTAACTTATTTCAAGTTTGATAGCTAAAACCTTGTTATAAATATATTTATTGTGATTGTACTAAATTTTAAGTATATCCTGAAAGTTTTCTCAACAAACTTTTATTTTATTTTATTGATCAGCTGAATGATTGGCGTTCACTTGTTGATGTAGACAATATTCTTTTGAAGTTTTCGATTAGAAGAAGTCTATCTCATTGGTTGGATCAGTCTCGTGATTAGTTTACGGATATGGCCTGTGTAGTCGCGAATATAATTTCTTGAGAACCAGGGCTACGGAGTGCGTACTACGGACTTACGGATACGGAGTCTTTGTCAGGTCTTTAATCCGTCCTAACCACAGATAATCCATTCTCCTCTTACGGGTTGGAGGTGACTCACCACAATAAAATATATGAATTCTATTTCCAGGTTCACCATGCTTACAAATCAAAAATTCCTTCATTCTAAACCGTCCTAGTCACAGATAATCTATTTTTCTTTTACAGGTTATAAAAGTGACTCACGATAGGAAAGTATATGAATTCTATTTCCAGGTTCGTCACATTAACAAATCACAAATTCCTTCATTCTTAATATAATATATAATTTAACACAAGGAAAAGTGACATTCTTCCTTGTAACATCCCTGCAGTTAAATAAAATGAAGCTTTAATAAACAGTTCTGAAAACACAATCCAAGGTAAAGAAAAACATCAGGAAGAAGAACGAGATATATCTTATAAAAAAATTAATAAAAAAATCACACTCCACGTGGTGATACTTATTTACTCAATAGTATCAGCATGAGAGAAATTAAAAAACCAAACAGTAGTACTTACAGTCCTATTTTAATAGGAAGAGCCTTATTTGGCAGATAGAAAGCTATATCTACTTTCACGTATTCATATGTCAAGCCTTGGTATCTTCAGCTTTCCCTTTTGGTAGATATTATCAACACACCTATAAAATAACACTAGTAATAGAGTAAAACGTTACTAATATTTGCTGCAAAAAATTATGTTTACTTACGTACCTACACTATGGCATTAGAAACTCGAAAGATCGTTGCCGTACTTAAATAGTACACCACCTATTCCTATTTTAAAGCTAGTTCTATCAAATCCACCATACTACCATTAACAGGGATCTAGACTCTCCCTTTGCACTGCCCAGCGTAATTTGCATGACTTGATTATCCTAACAATATCTTGTGGGGAGAACAGGGTATGTAACCTATAATTGTGTAAGCTCCTCCACTTCTCAGTAGCCTCATCCCTTTTTTGACCAAATATCTTGTAACGATGTTACAACGAATAACAACATCTAACGCATACCACCTAGTAATACAGAATTACAAGACTCACCACCACCAGCCTGGCTTCTCTCCGTCTGATGGAGCACTAACACACACTGAGACATCCTCTCCCGTGGCTTGAACAATTTCGACTGAAACGAGACGCTGGTCAGCGCCTCACTCGTCACCGAAGCCCGGCCCACAACAAACAAGGACTTAACTTGACCAAGATCGTTTCCGGTTCCACCATCTGGGATGTTCTGTAAACTTCGAGTAGTTACTGGACTGGCCGCTAAACTTCGAGAGCGCTAGTCTTCTCCCTTCCTTTTGTTCTTTGTTTCCACCCTGATTTTCCCCTCCTCTGAGAACATGTGTAGTCTGTATTTACTATATAATGTCTTGTATTGATTACCTCGTCACTCATTGTACCACTGGCTTGCATAAAGGTGAGGGCGCCGATATAAACTAGGGCTAGGAAACCTTATTCAAAATTTCTGTTCGGATATAAATAAAAATTATTGTTTGGGCTTTCTTTATTATAACCATATTTCATAGATGGGTTTTCTGGTGGGGTTTGATGCGGATGAACCGCGAGTCAATTATATTTGTTTTTAAGGGGAATTCATGATTTACATTAGTACTCTTTGTGTACTTGTGGCGCGCTCTCATCTTCACTTAGTTCAGCTAAGTTATTACATCAATATCTTTACGAGTTTCAGGGACGTTATTAAAATAAAGTATGCGCGCTTTAATAGCGTAGATTATTGTTTATTTATTTAATTCAAATTAGGTTATCATGTTAGGTTGTATAGTTTCTAACGGCAGTTTACGAAACATATTTATACACTTCAAAGTAAATTATAAAAGTAAATTATCCATTGTTACTTAAGTATAGAATTCCACGGCAGAATTCCACGGCAATTGTTGAAACTTATATATCATAGATTTAACCGCTTTATCTTACTATCCTTGTGTCAGCTTTGACAGAACCCATTATTTATTATATATATATATTTATTTAAAGTAAATTTTATGGCTTCGCTATTTCATATATGTAGTTTGTCGATAGTCTCTATCTTATTAATATTATGTATATTTATGATTAAGTCCAATCATCTTGAATTGATGTTTATTGCAGACTACAAATTGGCTCTCTATGCCATTTTTAAAATATATGATGTATCTTCATTACCTTTATACCTGACTTAATTAAAATAAAACTATGTTTTTTCTCGTGATCCCTTGGTTGTTCTTTACACACGCTTCCGATTATCTGTGGGTGTCACAGTCTTCTTAAACACTTTGTTTTCGAATAACCTAATTTTTTTCATATATATGTATGTCTTAAAATAACCTTCCTATGAAAATTGGACTTGACTTGTTTTTTCACTGCTTTTGTATTCTGCACATTAACTGCTAGTTTTTTTTAGGGTACCAACTATTTGAAGGGAAATGCCATCACACTGCGGTATTTCTGATACAAACGGTAGCTCTGAACCTACAAAATACATAAAACAATCCTCAGCTTTTTTTGTTCTAACCTATTCAATTATTTTATTTTAGCACCACTTATTAATACCCATTAGGGTAAATTTATATATTAAACAATTACTTTATTATTTTATATCTAGCTATAAACCTCTAACTAGTTAATTTGAACTCGTGACTACAACATTTCGTGTAAAACGTTAAACAGGAGCTAATTTCACCTTCACGTGATTTTAAAATAAAAATATAAAAGCTTATAGCAAGCTTTTAAACTCGTTTGTACATAAAAACCACATTGCATATTTTAAATACTGGGGGCAGGGCCGGAGTGGCTCATTAAAAATTCTGATGTCATTATCTTAGGTAAATCAATTCTTACTTAGTATCTTATTATTACAAAAATAAAAGAGTAGATCCATATATAAAAATGAATAAGGAAACCTAGATTTTTTGCCAAAACTTTGTAACCTTAGATTTGCAATAATAGTTGGGATGTTAGACTTTAAATATTATACCCCTATTTAAAAGTCAATTTTATAATTGTTGACAAATGTGCGTGAGCCACGATCTCTCTTGTGTTTGGTTTAATTTCATTTAAGGACATAATTATCTGGTTCAAAAAGCTCATCAGTTTTTGGGAATCAATACATGTCGAAGGAATAGTACAAATTTGGTACACCAACATCATATGCCATAATTAAAAAAAATTTATATAACATTCCTAAGTATTACATTACAAAATATATTTCCTCGGTGAGTGAGGCTTTATTAATCCAATAGGGACGTTTAGACAGGCCCAGATTAAGGCGCATGACAAGTGTTCCACGCACAGGGGCCCCAGAGGTCAGGAGTCCCCCACCCGCCTGGCAAATAAATCACTTTGACTTGTCATATTCATTTTGTGATAGTATTATATTTCATTAGTTTTATGTTTTTTTCGTAACCTTTATCCCAAACTAATTTAGAAATTCCCTAGGATGCTGGAAGCCCGGTATTAAGTGGAGCCTGACAGTCCGTGCTTAAAAATTAACGCAATCTTTGCTTTTAACAAAGTGGAAACACCACATATCTGCAGACAGTACCGCTGATTTTTGACAGAAAAATAAACATTGATTGATTTTATATTGACAATAAGTTCTGACGAAAAATAATAAAATTATTACTATTGAAGTATTAACTAAATGCGACGTGAGAAAAACGCAAAAAAGATTTAATTATAAAATACTTTTTACTTTACTAATACTATTACTATTTTATTTGCAGACGGTGGACCACATAAAGTACAATTACACTGAAATAGTCAATAATAATTATATAATGTCTAGTATTATTATCTATTGATTTACAGTATTACAATCCACTCAGTATGTAATAGACTGTATAGTTTAATAGTTAACTACAGTAATAATTATTAATGTGTTAATAACAAAACTCACAGTACTCACCATGATTGCTAAACATTTGCAAAGTAAAGTGTCTTTCTAAATAAAATTATCCAAGTTTGATGTATAAGCTATGTAAGATCCATAACCATTCAATGGGGATCTAACTTTGAAGGGCCCCAAGTTCTAATTGGCAAAGGGCCTCCAAAAGTGTTAATCTGGGCCTGCGTTTGGATACATTTCAGCTCAATTTTGACGTTAGTAAAAAAAAAAAAAATCCCATGGTATCAGCCCGCAATCGAGCTATACCAACCAAATAGCCGTCGTCTGTTGGCGAATATAGTGATGACTTCTGCTGAGGTCATGTGGTTGAAACAACAAGACCACCGGCAGTCTTTTGGACCGGAGCTGCTAGTTTTGGATTCAAGTAGCTCCTCATTTGTCCTCACGAGGTTGAGTTGACCTAATTCCAGACCCACTGCTTCACAGAAAAATCTGGAAGCGCTGAGGATCGACACATGATGACCTTTAGATATGTAGCCAAGAAATATGACCACTAAACCACTGAGGTGGATCGTTATTAGCAAACCACTTCTTAAATAACGCGGGATTTCTGTGTGACTGCCAAGTGCGTCAGTGCTTTGGTAGGCATCTCCCCCCTCTCCCCCGCTAATACCCACACAAATAGTATAGATATATGGAAGGTATGATTTATATAAAATGTACCTGAATTTGAAGATAGTCAAAGTGGGAATACATGTTGATAAAATTCACCTAATTGAACCTTGCTGTGATTCGAACTTATACCCAATCATTACCAGTGAACCATACCAGATGAAAGCGTGGCAGCCTTTGTCCGCATGCCTAGTGGTGCGGATCATTGGTTGTTCACACTGGATGGTGATAGCATTGATCTATTTCTATTGAAGTCGTCGTGAGCTCGCATTTTATAACATTACTTTACTCCTAGTGCACAGCCCAATTTATCATCTTGACTGCTACAAAAGTAACTAGAACCGCTTCCACATATCCATAGTATGTAAACTCATATGACCTGAAACTGTCACTTTTTAAAGGGCTACATGCAAAGTAATATAGTAAAATTTTATCAATGTAAATAAAAAAAATGCATTTTTATAAAAAGCTCTTCCTATGAAAAATAGGCTGTAGCTTGTAGGAAAATGTTTCAAGTATAACATTGTAGCTACTTTACGAATGGAAGGTGTTTGATAAAATGATAACTCTGAAAGTATTATTAATAATTAATTTTATTTTGATATACCTTCTAACTTAATGGATTTGCTGGTGGTTATCTAGAATATTATACAATTCATAACTCCTAACGTTTAAAAAAACCTTTAAATAGTTCAAGAATAATTCAATATTTTGGGTATTCACTATGGTACTATGCTGAGTGACATCATTGTATTATTTTTGACTGTCTATCTATTCTATAGAAGAACAGTGTTTTTATTTTGGTCTTGAGACGCTGTGACTGAACGGTGATGTTATCTCGTGGCGAAAGTTGGAAACTGTCATATGTACTTTATTTCTAGGTTTTTTTTGTAGGTTGTGTGGTTGCTTTGAGGACAAAACTTTTGTTTTTATTATAAGAGATAATCCAATCCATGTGCTAAACTGTTTTTATTCGCCCATTAATAGTGCACCCCAAAACCACGTATCGTTTGATTGGTTTCTCTTTCTACAACTTCTGAGGCACCAAGTCTCCCATTTCCTGAGTCTTTTTTTTTCAATCCTCTACATAAAGGAGGAAAGACTTCCATTTTGAAACGTTTTCTCGTTCATTTCTCCCCGGTTGAATTTCCTATCAGGTAACAAACGTTACATTTTGATTTTCTTAAATTTTAAAAGCGCTGGGGTGCTAACATTTTTGTATTTAGATAGCGAAAAATTGTTTGTTTCCCTTAATGTGGCTTTGGAATCGTTTAAAACTTATTATTTTGTGATGGTTTAAATAACCAAGATATTAAATTTGTTAATTATATTTATAAAAACATCCAACTATTTTTTTTAAATTGAAAAATGACACCTTGACACCGGACTCGAACCCGATACCTTTGGCTTAGTACGCCAATGTTGTTACCACTGACCTATCCAGGAATCGTCCAGTGCTCAGGATCTTTCTTCACATATATTTTAAGGCAGAGTCTTTGATGGACGTGTGGGAATCGTCAGATACATATGAGTGATCAATTAAGATCACGATTCATTAGACAGCGCAGCCACCTTTGACTCGAGAGGGGTTTATTCTGTCAGTAGTACATTGAGAGTTACTGCACGAATGTGCATATCGAGATGGATTAAATACCCAAGCTTTAATATTTATAAGAATTGGCGTATTAAGCCAAGTGTCCTGGGTTTTATTACCGTCAGGTGTCAATTTTCAATTTAAAGACATTTTAATATGTTAGCTCTTTTATCCATAGTTATATGCACATTCGTACAGTTTCCATTGTATAGTACATTCTGCAGCATAAAGCCCTCCCAAGTCGAATGTGGTTGCGTTACCTGAGAGCTAGTGATCTTATTTGATCAAATATTATGTATCGGACGATTTCCGCACGTACATCACAGACTCGACCTTAAAATATGAGTGAAGAGACTCTAGAAACGAGACGATTCCTGGATAGCATAGTGATTGGAGAATTGGCGTACTAAGTCAAAGGTATCGGGTTCAATTCTCGTGTCCAGGTGTCATTTTTCAGAGTAAAGAATTTACTTTTTATTATTCACATTAATATAATTCATAATAGCATGTAACATTTTGTTTAGTTTACAACTCTACTTCTTTTTTTTTTACATGTATCTAAATGTACAGTTTTGGACAGAGCTGGGTAAATTCCTTGAATAGTTGGATTATATAATTTTTCTCCTCTCAGATTTATTTCACTGTTGTGAGAAGATATTCTTTCTTTTTGGGACCTTATTAGGTCATTGTTATTTATCTCCTTTTAAAAAATAATTCACTAAGATGTTATAAGATGCTTCCAATAAAACTCTGGTTGGAGTTGACCTGTTGCCCGCATGCGTTGGAAAATTGTTAAACTAGGTAACTTTTTTTGCACTCCCCCTTTTTTTTGTTGCTTTATTAATGTTTTAGTATAGTTGATGTTTATCCTCAACTGTGTGTATATCTGTTTAACTGGATTCATAATATGGTCTCTGCCTCAGGCAAATTTTCCATTGTATTATATATTTTCTGATTTTTGTTTCTATCTTGCTTAAAATAAACACTATTTTTAATTATTTCACCTACTCAATTTTTCTGTTTTTATTTTGTCTTGGGTGACCTGGTGGCTTAGGTGTAAGGTCTCGGACTTCTGTGCTGGCGGCCGGGGTTCAATCCTCGGTCCCGGCACAGATTTATCTGATTTCCAAACCCTTCCTTCACCTCTGACAAGACATCTTGTGAATGTGGGGAATGCCAGGCCTCCACCGTGGTTCGGATTCCACGTTAAACTGTATGTCCTCCATTTCATCTCACAATCACCCTACCATTAGCATTAGCACAAGTTTGTATAACCCAAACGGGTAGTAAGACGCGGTGCTAATAATAATAATGATGATAATTTGTCTTCTAAGTATCCATGATGACTGCCATTAATTTAAAGAAGTATTTAATAGCCGGTGTTTCCTCCCGCCTCCCTCAACACGTATCATCAAACTTTTGTAGTGTGAATAATCAGGGGACCTTGCTTAAGTGCCTCACTTATATGTATACTGTTATTTCAGTTGATTTCAGTAACTTTTAAATATAAGAGAGTAAGTAGCGATGGGTGGAGGCTGCGTCAGTCCCTCTCTATTGTCCTCTTTAGTGTTGACTACATCTATCACGCCCAACTATTGACGCCTGACATTTAAACCCTAAACACATTTTCGAAAGCCATATTCTATACTTTTTTTAATATACCAATCATATATCCTTTCTTCAACAAAAACTCCAATTTCCATGTATTTTATTTAAAATAAAAAAATTCTAAATATTCTAACCAATTTAAACACTCACTATGAAATGATATTGATTTGGATCCCTCTAAAATATGTAAAAAGTCATGGATGAAGGAAATTTTTCTTTAAAGTAACATATGTAGAGTATCCTCTTATGATTAATCCATGAATAAACACGCGCTTTTCATAAATAATGTGAAAAGGATTACACCATTAAATATATATTTTTAATACAACTTTTCCTGTTAAAAGAACAACTCCGCAGTATTTGGCAAAGGACGCCAATTCCCTATACCAATAAGAAGCTAACCTTCACAACACCTGTCGCCAGGACTCTTTCTATTAGTTAGTTTTTACACTGGAGATGAGGGGACCAAGAGGCAAGGGGTATGTCATATATTAGCCACTTGTGCGTATGTTTAAGGCATCCGCACACACACAAGTCGCTCTAGCACACAAGCAACGCACACAAGCAACGCAGTCAGGGACTCAAAAATGCACTAGCACTGGCACTCGCAGTCGCGGTAGCAGTCTAGCACAGAATACATTAATGTACGTTAATATCACAAGTGCGCATTGATATCAAGCATTTAATCGGAGTATGTATCAGTAGTTAACAGATGTATTTTTAATAAACCGTGTGTGAATCAACAGCCATCAATAGTTCTCTTTCTTTCATTTATTAAATAAACCAATGTAATTAGTGCTCGATCACGGAGAAATTAACAGCTAGTTAAACGGTATCTATTTCATACAGTGTTGATATGCGCTTGACCACGGAGCTATAGACAACCGAAATATTATCACAGCAATATTATATCTGGAATTAATCCGTAGTGTTTCAACTATATCAAAATTCCCGTCTTATAGACCCTACAATGTATTTATTACTTAGTGGTGTATCCATAAAAATGACATTTTCTAAGGTTTCAGCAAAAGTTTGTCTTCTAAATAGGTTTAAAACACTGTTTGGTAAAAAAAAAAATACCAGAAAGTTGTGTAAATTTAGTAGATTTTAAACAGAATCCTTACTTTACTTATATAAACATTTAATGCCAAATAGTATGGACTAGCTTTAACTTAACTTTTGGGAAAACACAGCTACAATAACTCAGGACATTAGTTTTTCCCCATTCATTATTTGAATTAGAATAAAACGAGTCTCTACAAATTCCTTTCTTCTTCCCCTGGCCTCAAGTTCCCCCATTATCCCCCTTTTCCTTCTGCCCTGGTGCTAGTCCTGCATTTAGTAACCTGAAGCCTGACCCCACAGATAAGATAAGGTGTAGTAATAGTTGTAAGCGCCCCTAGGAACGAGGTTTTGAAGTGCTCGTAACATACTGCACGTTATCTCAGGGCCTTCGTGACCAGAATATCTCACAGAGTCAACGAGGTATAGCTCGGCCGTGATAAAGATAGATTCACAACCCAAAATAATAGGTGACCGGAAAAAAGCGCACATGAAAATTCCGCACAGAGAAAACCCCACGGTCATAAATACTCACAGGAAAAAAGCTCACATGGAAAAATGCCCACAAGGAAAAATGCCCACACGGAAAAATGCACATATGGAAAAAAAAGCTCACACGGAAAAATGCCCACAAGGAAAAATGCTCACACGAAAAATGCCCACAAGGAAAAATACCCACATGAGAAAAAGCCCACACGAAAAATGCTCACACGAAAAATGCTGACACGTAAAATGTCCACATGAAAAATGCCTGCATGAAAAATGTTCCCACGAAAAATTCCCACATGAAAAATGCTCACATGTAATAATGCCCACACGAAAAAAAATATAAATCAATGTTAATTTTTAACGGAATGCAAGTTTTAATAGAGTTTTGCATTACTAACTTTTTAGTTACCACTTGTAAAATGCGCGCTTGATTTATTCTTGTGCATTCATAGAGTTTGCTTTCACTTTTTTGGGTCTTTTTGTTAATTTAAAGTAATTTTTTGGAATTATTAGTGTCATTTTATGAATAATTTTTTGACACATTTTAGGTCATCAAAATCCCTGCCCTGGTACAGCATCATAACCAATGTTTAAAACAAGTGCTTAGGGCTCAAATGAAATACAAAAATATATCAACATTGAGTTATATTTAATAATTATTATCAGTTGTGTCTCATAGCTAAAATTAATGGGGGTGCTGCTCCAGTAATTTTTTAGTCTTTGTTTTAAAATTGTGTAAAAGGAAAAAAAAACATGTATAAAAAGAAAATCCATTCAGGAACGTGATAAAATATTATCAAAAACAACCAAACATTTTTTACTTACTTTAACTTAAATTATTACGGTTCAAGCTTGATCTATTCATTTAAAAATGAAATCCATTCTTCTTGTTTAAATTTGCGCAAAAACGTCAATAATTTTCTCTTTGATCTCTGGATGGCAACTGAGGAAATGTTTCTCTATTGATAATACTGCAAGCGCATTTAGTCTTTTTGTTAAATAAAAGAACAGAAAAAAAAGAATCAAATAGAATAGCTGGAAGCAGAATAATAATCTAATTCTACACTCCTCTACTCTTTATCCTATTCAAGAATATGGTACACGGTTTTTAAGCACAACACACGTCGAGTAAAAAAACTTCCTTCCACTATCATGCCAGAGCCAGCACTGCGAGAGCAACAGTGCTCTCTCTACCTGGTAGTCCCTCCTTCCTCCCCACCCCCTCCTATGTGCGCATGCGCACAAAAGTCAAACACCACGTCGCTGGCACTGTGAAGCACACAGTTCCATACAAAGATTTTTGTATCTTTTTCATAAACTGGGGGTTGGCTACTGAAGTACTGACATTAAGCTTAAGGAATATATATTGCACTACAAAAATAAAGAAATAATTAAAGAAAAAAGTACTCATTATATTAAATGTTATCGATAATATCAAGTGTAAATAGAGGGTGCTGCAGTTCCGCAGTGCTTATACACGAGCAGCCACTGGTTTAAGTTGAATCTACATGCTGATGTAGTTTAATAAGTAGGTTCCATATTACATAAAATAAAATAAAGACCATTACTAGGAAATTTAAACTGGAAGTCGACATTTTAACACGAAATTTCGACCCTTGAAGACCCAATATCAATACATTTAACCTCTCTCTCTACCTTACAGGTAGAGCAATTATTTTGATTTAAAAAAAATCGAACTCAAGATTTTGATGAATGTCGACGTTTCATGACCCTCCGAATCTGAAAAAAAAAATGTTTACGCAATGCCGTCTGTCTGTCTGCCCATCTGTCTGTCAGTCTGTACCTCGGGCTAGAGCCTAAATTATTTTACCGACTGGGCTAAGACTCGGTATCTAGGGTTTTCATACGATTACCCTAAAGAAATGTTGGAATTGGATATCCAACCTTAAAATTAAGGGTTGTTTCTTTAAGGGCAGAAATAGAAAAAAAAATAGATTTTATCATAATTGGCTTTAACGATTTTGATTAAATTTCATTCTTAAACTTTGATCAATATTACTAACTAAATGCATATCCTCAATTTTTAGTCAAAATGACTTTAAGGATTTCGGTCTGATGTGTAAATTCTAATTGAGAAAAATTGCATTTTCTAAAAATCGACTATAACAATTTTGATTGAAGTTCGCACCTAGGCCGTTGATTAAGATTATAAACAAAATTGATTTTTTTTCATTTTCCCACGAAAATTACTTTTACGGTCCTTTGCAAAAGCAAAAATGGTTTATATCTCTACAACTATTCAAGATACTAAATAACTTATCACAGTACAATTTCAATATTGTTAAAAGTAAAAAACTTTTATCTAAAATATATTTCTATAAAACCAATAGTTTCTGATATATTGGCAAATATATCAATATAATTTTGTGAGCTTTATTTGTAAAAAGATACTTAAGTTCAAATTCAATAAATAATTCTCTAGTGCCATAGTGTAAGCAAATAAGTAAGTCTCTAAAGAAGTTGATGTTTTTCCTTTAACCTTTTAGGATAAGTGTTTGTACAGCACAGGGGTGAATCCAGGATTTTCGTGAGGGCGGGAGGGACGTGGGTGCTCCCATCGGGATTGAGTCGGGAGGTGGGGGCTTCAAGAAATTTTGACATAAAAGTACTTCAAACTTTGAGAGGAAATCTTTTAGTAATTTTTCAGTGTAACGCTAAACTTGAGAATAATCCTCTAATGAAGGGTATAACACGAAATTTGAGATTAGTATTGAAATTTATTAAAAGCAAATAATAAGAACTTATTTAGTGATTATAAGAAGGAATTATTTTAAACATTATAACAATTAAGACGTTATATATGTGGTACTGTTCAAAGATTTTATTTAAAGCACGTTATTTAAAAATAAATTATTTTAAATATTTTTATTTATTATTTCATTGAAATAGTAAAAATAAAAATGATAAAATAAATTTAAACCTAAACAATGTTTGTGCAACCAGGTGGGATGCACACAACTTAAATTTGGGTAGTTTCATTAATGCCCATTTTCACCATTTTAATATTATTATTAGCACCACGTCATACTACCCGTTCGGGTTATACGCACTTACGCTAATGTGTAATGGTAGGGTGATTGTGAGAAATAGAGGACCTACAGTTTAACGTGGAATCCGAACCACGGTGGAGGCCTGGCATTCCTCACATTCACAATATGTCTTGTCAGAAGTGAAGGAAGGGTTTGGCAATCAGATAAATTTTTGCCGGGACCGAGGTTTGAACCCCGGCCGCCAGCATAGAAGTCTGACACCTTACCCCTAGACCGCCATGTCATCGGTATGTGATTGTTTTAAGTATTAATAATAATTACCCTATATTAATCATTTAATAATATTTCCAATAACAAAAAAGAAAATGAAATCTGGTTATTGAGATAATACTACGTGACAATAAAGCTAGTTGTGACTTTAACATAGATTAATTTTGTTTAATTTCTTGAAGGGGGGGGGGGCTGCTCCCCCACGTTCCACTCATGAATCCACCTCTGTTACAGCAATGATTTATTTCTCTCATTTAATACTCAATAGTCAATAATTACCCATTTTAATGGTCAACATTTTTAAAAGATATTTAATAGCAATGCGATAACCATAATATGTGCATCCCCTAATAAAATGTCGAGTATTCTAGCCGGAAGTCAAAATTTTAACACGAAGTGTTGACCCTTGGAGACCCAATATCAATATTTTTTATTGGTCCAGATGTGCAAATGAAGACGTTAATTCTTTGGAAATAAAATTACAAAACTTATAAGCGTGAGTAAAGAGATTGTTTGTAATTATAGCACAATTTGTTCGCGAGTTCGCTAGTGTGTATTATATTACGGATTTTGAGTAAATACATACATTTTTAAACACTAGAGCGAGAAATTCCGTGTGGAGTTCCGCACAATTTATTTTTGTAGGGACATACACACCACAGATACCAATTTGGAACGAAATCGTTTGAGCCGCTTTCAAAATATTTAAGTTTTCTAAAATTATGCATCATTATATTGCCCTTCAACTAATTTTTACCCAAAAACCAAATATAAGGTGTTATCTCACTTATTTGGTAGGTCAAACATAGTCTATACATCAATTTAAATCAAAATCGTTAAAGCCATTTTCGAAATTGGAATAAAAAACACTCATCACCCTTAATTTGAGGGTTAGGATGAAAATGAAAAAAAAATTCCGAAGGTATAATAAACTTGTAAGAATTAAATATCAAGTTTGAGTGCATAGATAGACAGACAAAGAGACTGATAGAATTGTAAAATGCAGTTTTATTTCTTGTTTAAATTTTTTATTTCGATTTCGATTTCGATTTTTTCTCTCACGATTACACGATTACAATACTTTTTCTTTTGATGAGAAAGTAAAAATGAATGCGGGCATTTGTCTTTATGTACATTTTTCCGTGTGCACACTTTTAGTGTGAGCTTTTTTTCCGTGAGAATTTTTCGCGTGAGCATTTTTGGTTTGAACAATTTCCATGTGGGCATTTTTCCGTGTGGACGTTTTTCCATGAGGTCTTTTCTCCGTGTGGTTTTTTTTCCTGTGACCATTTATGGTTGTAGGCTTTTTTCCGTGTGGAGTTTTTTTGTGCGCTTCGTTCACTTGCGTTTTTTTCCTAGAATCGAAATAATAAGAGTCTAGCGTAGACGTTAATACGACATCTTAAGACTTTAGAGTAGAATAATGTATCTTTTGTGACAGTCCACAAAAGGTAGTGTGTGTGGTGTAGCAGTTACTTAAGCCACTTCTGGAGGAAGTACCAAGGCGAAGGAGAAGATATGTTAAACTCCCCCCTCTACCCCATAGCCGTCACAACCACAGATATAGTGTGATTTTGCTGGGAAGAACAGTAAAAGTTAGTTACTTAAGTTATTAAATCAATTTCAGTATATTCATACATCAAGTTATGTTATCTGCAGCTGTCAATTTTGATTAATATTATCAATACCTATAAAACAACACAACTAATATAATAAAATGTTATCAATGTTGGCCGCAAAGAAATATGTTTGAATCTTCTCTATTGGTCTTCCAACCAAAATCAGGGTATTGTATTACTAATGCTGCATTTTACTTTCCTCCTTAATACTTAGTTTGTTTAGCTTATGCTGCTAGGGTTTGTCCTACTTACATTCTTAGTCTTCTACAGGCAATGGCGGATATCTTCTTGGATTTAGGACATAATGTAGGTGCAGTTACATCACCCCGATGTGATTATGTGATGATAATGATGATTATCTTGTGGTAGTTAAAGTCTTAAACGTAACCTAAGCCTAATCAACCAGACACTCGCTTTGGTTTCCGCATGGTTTAATGTGCTACTCTTGCAGTATATTATACTGTCGATGATAGGGATAACGAGGTTCGAATCTCAGTCGGGTTTATTGATGTTTTTACAGAAAATCTGTTTCACTTTCCCACTAAGCGAGTCCAGGTTCACTTCCTATAAATATAAAACCCTCCTCATCCCTAAATCCATTAGAGTAATTAGTACATAAGTTTATAACCCAAACGGGTAGTAACACGTGGCACTGAATAAATAACTAACTAACTAGACCATGGTGACCATAGCAGCAATTCTTCTTCAGGAAACATACCATTAGTACAACAGGGAATCGAATGCAAGACCAACTGATCACTAAACCAAGAAGATGGTAATGTCTAGGTGAGAGGCTTATTAGAGTCTTGTACAATTTGTAACACTAACTTTTTTTAATCTTGTAATAATATTCCATGAGATATTTATCATCAAAAAAGATTCCTTACATTTTATGTTGGATGAATCCATCATTATGGTTAAGACTTCGATAAACCTAAGGTTATAATAGAAAGTTGAGAGGGTAGTATACTAAAGAAATTAATAAAAATTAAAAATTATTAACAATTTAAAATTAAATATATTTTAATATTGAGAAACAAGTCACGCTGCACTTTCGATAATCACTAAAATATATGAGATAAAAATAAAAAGATTAAAAATATTCATGACATAACATAATTATCAAGTCAAATGGTGACCATCAATCAGATAAATATATACATGAAAAACATATTAAAATAATTAATAACAAAAATGAATTGAGGTCAACATACAATTAAAATTTAAACACTGAAGAAGGCTAATTTAAATGGAGTAAACATGTGAAAGTATTGGTTACAGGAAATACAAATAATGTGAAATAAGGCTGAAAACGCAACAAGCTATTAAAAAATGTCCAGTGTTTAAGGGAAGAAATTTTGAGTGTTTTCTAAAATGATTGAATCCATCATGACACACCGCAGGTAGGAAAACCCCCTTCCACTTTCCAAATATATCTATGGTCTCAGCCCTAATCCATTGAATATAACAACATTTTATTGTTTCTTGTATTTTTATTTTGAAAGCGATTATTCCAACCAATCAGACGGTAGTTACAGTTAACTTGAACATTGTTTGTTTTTTATTTGGCATTGAGTCTCTATAGTAAAACTATTTTAGATAATAGGAAATAACGTGATTAATTGTAATCGTAAAAAAAAATGATGCTTTTATAGTTTATCTGTTATCCACTAGAGCTACTTTCTAAGTTCACAGTACACCTGGGCTGATTTCACACCAACGATTCCCGAGTTGAGTCGAGTCTCACGGAGTCGAGTCCAATCTGATTCTATAGTCAAGGCCTTTCGTACTGTTGAGTCGAGTCGAGTCTCACGGCGTCGAGTCCAATCTGATTATAGAGTCAAGGCATTTCACACTAGTGAGTCGAGTCATTGAGTCCACTCGTTTGATCAAAGAGTTCGTGCAAGATGGATTGAGTCCTAGTGGTTTCTATAAATACAATTGTATGGATGTGCTGGTGTAGACATCCTTCGGTAGTTTTTCACATTTGTTTCCAAATATCGGAAACTGTATTTCTATCCCGATTCCAGATGTTTAGGATGGGACGGGTTATAAATAGCAGGATTCTCTTGAACGAAAACAACGAGGTATCCAGTTTTCATGCTGTTAGCCTTGAAAATCACGTGAAAATAATAACGCGACTCGGCTGGCCTGACGAAATCTTTAATCTGCCGCATCATGGACTCTTAACTCGTCTAGACTCGGCTAGACTCAGGGTTACTTGACTCACCGTTGTGAAAAGTATTGGTCTTCCATCGTGCTATCAAATACAATATGCAGCCTACTTGTCTCAATTGGTGATTCAGACTAGACTCGGGACTGGTTGTTCTGTAACCAGCCCTCAGGGATACCTCGGTAAGCGAGAAATTGCCACGCAGACGTTCAGCTCAAACACAATATTTAATTATATGGTGCCTTATTTCAAAATATGGTTCACACCAAAATAAAGTCGAAATATCTCTTATAGTTAGAGTTTTATTAATAGATTTTTTTTTGTGAATGTGTGACTCTAGCTCATTATCACCGATTATTAAAACATATTTATGCAGTTATGAGACTGGAATTGATAAAAATCGCTCTAGTTTTAGCCTTTCTCTAACGAACACAGTAATATTTGTTAGGCTCACAACAGAAAATTTTAAATATATTTGAAACCTAGCAGCGAGTTTTCTTCTTTACCTTGGAATAAGAAGTTTCTTAGTTTTATTTTTCCTATTTCCTATTGACATGACAATGGGAGGTTGTAGGTGAAAGCCGAAAGGAAGCATGAGCTTAGAAAGAATAGAGAGGTACTTCCATAAAGTTGTATCTTAAGCCATATGTCCATGACAGCGATTGATACTTTCTTGCTGACCGATCCAGCCGCCTTAACAAACATAACATCTTTGCGACACACTGTTTTGATTATCCACATGTGTCACGGCAGCATAAAATGAACTACAACCTCAGTCCCACGGTTGTACTATGAATAGGAATTAGAAAAGTATATAATAATTTTGTTCCCTAAGCAGCCTCAAATGTTTTGAGATTAAAGGTTGAAATTATTTCTCTGTGCCCACTTCTTTAACATTTGCTTGAAACATAACTCTAATTTCTTTGGAAAGCTTTGATTTTATCAGATGTATTAAAACATATTTGTGACTATGAGCAAGTAATAAATGCGGTCGACGCATGACTTCCACTCGTAACAACTTCATTTGTGTTCTTATTGAACAGGTGCATGGCATTCTGGGCTGTACTGTACCTAAAGGTAAGCGTCCACGGGCCCGCATCGGATGGACCGCACGCATCGCACGCATAGAGCTTTGAATTACTTACATTATTTGTAATAAGACTACGTTCACTTATCCGCATCGTACGGATTGGACGTCAGCAATACCGATATATATCCCGGGATACAGATAATAAAGATTAAAATACGATCAGTGCGATGCGTGAGGATGACGTCATCTGGAATGCTGAGAAGTGCACGCATTCTCCACCATTCCCATTCGGAATTCTCAGTTTTATTTTATCTATTTAGTTTAGTGATGGGCGATACATTTCACTGTTATAAACAGTTCAAAGTGATTTAGTTCAATGAAATGAGCAGTTCATTTACATAGTTCAATAGTTTGTAAACTACTTATTGTAGGTAGTTCAGTCGTTTGCGACCGATATAAATACGGTCTGTAACTCAATATTTTGCAACCGACATACACATCTTGCAGTTTAGTCCTATAGAAATTTGTTATGTCTTATTATTCCCCCTTCACCTCACTAATAATATCATATTAAAGGTCTGACGATAGGGGAACATTTTTAAAGTTTATTTAAGTTTGATAACGACCAAAACCTATAACTTATTATTTTAAATAATAATTATAGTTATTATGAGCTTAAAATCAAAGTCAATTTCTTAAATGAAATAAAAAAAACACATTTTTTTTAAATCAGAAAAATAATACTTTAAAGTCAAATTAGGTTAGTTACAACAGCAGATGTTAGATTAATTATACAGTTTTAAAATATTTCAGCTTTATGAGATGCAGCAAGTGTATTTGGCCTCCAGTAGCCTATATCCTATTGCTCACCCGTGCCAGTGACGTCATTATAAATATTAGGACACACAAAAGTGACACGATAAATCCGAATGCAATAGACGCAGTACAATGAACAATTCTCACGCGTGCGGTTCATTCGACGCAGGCCGGGGAACGCTTACCATTATGGCATTATCGCCACCACGGCAACAAGTGTGCCGCAGCCCACCATTTGTGGAACACTTCGGTAGTGGATTACTCACTGAAATCTATGATTGGCAAGAGTTGTCATGTGTCATACCAATCATGAGTCATTGAATTCAAACCCAAATTAATGTGTAGCGAGCGTGTGCATCACATATTATGTACTCGTCTTAACTTTTAGTTTTTCGAATTGTGAACCACGACTTAGGGGACGACCAGACTGGGCGAAAGAGCGACTGAACGCGCGCGCTTGAATGATAGTTTACAGGCGCTAGACAATATTATTTTATGTTGGTTCATTGAGTTCTAGGAAAACTTCTCATTTCGACATTTTTATTACTATCAGTAGGTTTAGAACACTTGCTACTAACGGCCTAGTTTGATTGGTAAGATCATAAACCATACCTATATATATGTATATATATTTATGTGAAAATGATATGTTAAAATACTTCAGTATTATAACCAAAGTAGGCCTTTACAAATAAGAATCATCACTAGCGTGGAGAGATGATGAGAAAAACACAACAATAAACCACTTGTCAAAAACCACACTCAGTTAACTGAGCCAAGAGTCGAACCTTTGCCTCCTTGTCAACAAATATCGAGAGCTATTTCCTAAACACGCGCTCGCTTGCTTGTCAGTCTGGCCGAACCCTTTGACGAGAATACACCAAGAAGGTAAATGATTAAGGATATTGCGCTGGTTGCATACATGATCTTACTCTAGAACCAAAATGATCCTCTTTTAATATTTTTTTAGTGAAACCCCCTTAGTGGCGTAATTAACTAACGCGCTAGTTTCATGTTGAGCTAGACTTCTGAGGACGAGGAGGTCGAGGCTCTGATCTCACTCGGGCGAACTGGGGTGGTTTTCCTAAATTGTTTTCCACTCTCCCTCCACGCAAATGCGGCTTCACTTCCTCTATATTCAACCTTCCAAATTCCTAACCCATTAAAGTAATTAGTAATTAAGCATATAATCCGAACGGGTAGTAAGACGCGTTGCTAATTATTATTATTATTATTATTATTATTATTATTTAGTGGTTTGAATTTATGTTGGTACTCACACAATGAATGTTTTCTGGTTTGATGTGTGTGCGCGTTTGTATGTTGGATACGACAATATTTTGCAAAATGTGTCATATCAAGAAATAAGGAAGTCCTTTTCCTACCAGTTTTTTATATGAATACCTACAAAGTAATTAACACACATGTTTCTATGTACTTAATAAATAAGTCAATACTGAAAACTTAAATCTACCAAATTTTGGAACGTACAAACGCTTCTGATAAATACATTTTCTCTTAGTAAAACTTCTAGAGGTATTCCTAAGTGAATAAAAATAAACTAAAAGTTTAATAAATTCTGATTTGATTCTATATCCTGTTGCCTAAAATATAATATGATTCTGGTAGGAAGGAATTTTTAAAACAATAATAAATTCTTTTAGGTCATCATTTACAACATTCAACTATATTATTATAATGGGTCTACCCAAATTGGTTATTCTTAATTATTTAAATTTAATAGAAAAGAAAAAGGGGACCTGGTGGTCTAGGGGTAAGCTGTCGGACTTCTATGCTGGGGATCCGGGGCTCAATTCTCGGTCCCGGCACAGATTTATCTGATTGCCAAACCCTTCCTTCACCTCTGACAAGACGTGTATTAATCACAACTTAGGGAATGTGGGGAATGCCAGGCCTCCACCGTGGTTCGGATTCCACGTTAAGCCGCAGGTCCTCCATTTCATCACACAATCACCCTACCATTACACATTAGCGTAAGTACGTATAACCCGAACAGGTAGTAAGAAGCGGTGATGATAATAATAATAATAATAATAATAATAATAATAATAATAGAAGATATTTTTTAAACTATTATAGCCTTAATGTAATTTCATTTCTCCAAAATTCTTAAATGTATTTTTATTGTTTTGTGTACATTATATAAGTAGTGATTCTATCTCTCAAAAGGGGCAGCTTAAGATCACATTAACTGATGTATGAATGCATAAAATTAGAGAGTTACGTATCTGTCAGATAATATTTTTCTTATGAGAAGTTAGAACATTTTCTGGGGGTATGTTGAATGTGCAACGCTGGGTATTCTGCCCTGAGTAAGCCATATTGTAATCCATCTCTTTAAAGCTAAGTAGTAGGAAGATTAAAGCTAATTTCACTATTTATATATTTTAACTCAAATATATCTTATAGCTTAACTCAGTCGGTAGAGTGTCGACTTACTGAGCTAAAGGCTCTGCAACTGATTCTCGACATAGCTAGAAAAATCATAATTGATAAATTTGAGATTTCCCCTTTCACAGTGATGAACTAGCGGCAAGGGGAATTGTTGTTGTGTCTGTTCTATATTTAAGTTGGTTTATAATTTGTGTGTTGATATAATCAATCAGTTCATAAAGTGCACGTAAATACCTTAAATAATAAACAATCTAGTATTTTAAAAAAAAGTGACATTATTAATATTTAAAGGTTTATTCCGTTTTAACCTGAAGGTAAAACCGTGACTCCAATTAACTAAATCCTTCCAGACATACTGAACAATGAATATGTTTATTAGGGCTCTTCTGGTGGACATTTTCACCTTCCAGTCGAGTTTGAGTCGAGCTCGAAACAAAATAAGTGTTTTTAGATGCTTAGTAGTAAAGAGCAGTATTTGTAAAAGAAATATTAATTCATGTTGAATTTCTGTAGTATATAAATACATAAACCATAAAACATTTTTTTTATAGAATTAATATTTTAAATAAAAAAGCACACAAATCATAATTTTTAAATAAATTGTTTAGATAGTTTTGCATTGTTTTTAATTAAACAAAATTACAACAGAAAATATTGAGATACTCTATTTGTTTCATCTTAAAATTAAATAAAATCAATCAAACTAGGAATTTTTAAGAAAAAGATCCAAAATTCTGAGTACTCAAGTTTTGTAAAAAATCGTTGACCTCCAGCAGCTATTCAACCTCGACTATAACTCAAATTTTTGATTATTCGCACACCCCTCAGTATTTATCTTAGTTTTTTTAGTAAAACATTTATCACAATTTGAAACGCTAGTAGATATTCGCTAAACCCTGTAAATTTGTCAAAATTTAGCCCTTTATATCATCTCAACAAGAATTCGTTAAATAAATCAACAACAAACATTTCTATAAAATAACAAACTCACACAAAATAGGGAAATATTGTGTGTTCATTAATTTTTAGTAACCAAAAATGACACAGATCTGGAGGGAAGGAATTTAAGGTGGGAATGTAGAATGGGCGAGAAAAAGAAAGTGTTTTATGAAGTTTTTATATCAAAACATTTATTTGGCAAAAATAATTGAAATATTGTTTAAATACAAACATATAGTTTAATTTTATTCTCATGGTGATATCAACAGCTGTTGAATATCTCTTAAGGGTGTCCTAAAATTTAACGACAACCCGTTCTCTTAATTTAAAAAGCTGGTCATCTGATGCTGTGAAGCTCTTCACAGATATTCAACAACAGCTGTTGATGTCACCACACGAAGAAAATTTAATTTCATGTTCGTACTGAAGCAATATTTTATTTATTAAAAAAAAAGTGTTGCTATAAATTTTACAAAAACATCGGCCTTTTCTCGCGTTCCATACTCTCCCACCTCAACCGAGTCTTTGTAGAATACTATGTTGACATACCAACCAGCGCAATATTTTTACACGTAGTTTTTATTATTATTTTTAATCTGAATTTAATGACTTCTTGGAAATCTGATAGCAAATATTTTTTCCTCAAACGCTTTTGGTCGAGTAGGCCTACTTGTATATGTATAGTTTCAAGTCAGCGATCAATATGGAAAAGTCCTAGATCTCTAATGAGGATAAGCTGATTACAGTTGAATAGAGAAATAATCAAACGGGACACATAATTTTTATTTAAATAATATAAATTCCAACCAGTAGTTCGACACCTCCACTCAGTTGGTAGTTCACCTGCTTACTGAACTAAAGGTATCAAGTTCTATTTCTGACTTAGGCCAATAATTTATTATGAGCTTTGTTTTTTTAGCACCACGTCTTACTATCTGTTCAAGTTATACACTTATGTACCAAGTACACCAATTGTTTCAGAGATGTTAAATTATATATTTTGGAGGAATTGTACCTGCATTTTCGTAGAGGGAGAGTGGAAATCCATTTTGGAATAACTATCCTCAATACACTCGATTGAGATTCGAACTTTGATCTCCCTGATGTCTGCAGTCTAATCTACTGTGAGCGTAGCGCCTTAGACCATGTGACCACCGAAGTGGGTATGAGCGAAATTGGGGATTTAGCTTTCACAGAGGCGAATTATTGATGGGATTAGAGACTTGAGTGTTATGTGTATGCTTTATAAATAACTTACATAGTAAATTCTGACTTTATTTAATAACTCAACTCAATAAAAAATACAATAATAACTCCTACAATTTAAAAATAATAAAATATTCAAAAGTAAAAAAAACATTTAATTTACTTAATGTAGTGCAATGTAGTTTAATTTAATGTTTTATCAGAAACTTTAGGTTTGGGAATTTTACAGTATATGGTTTTTTATTCTCTTATATGACGCCTTTGTCCACATTCTCACAGATGCTAGTATTTTTTAGAGAAAACAAATAAAGTTATAATTTTATTAGAATTTTTTCCACCGAGTTTTACTAAGCGTTCGGGTCACGCGATTTTATGTTAATTACGTTAGGATTAGAAAATTATAAAAGTTAGAAAGTTTAAAAGAAATCTGCCTGCATTTTCTCGGAAGGGAAGTGAGTAACCCTTTAGGAAAAAACACAATACTCAAACCCCAATATCACCATCTTTGTTAACCCAGAATATTGTGAGTGTGACACCTCAGACCATGTGACCACCGAAGCGGGTTATTAGAATGTTGATGTTGCATATAAAGAGGTAAAGCCACAAGATTGGTTTTTGCATCCAAAATATAGTGGGATATTTTTTTTCATCCTTCTTATAAACCACAGCTCGTAACAGTAAAGTGGTATTTTTTTCCTATCAATTCCGTCTATGACGTCCACACTCTCCGATGTGAGCAAATGCGAAGCTTGATGGCTCAAGGCGTTTCATCTACAGGATGATCCTAAAGAAACACTACATATTCAATATAAAGCTAAAACATTGACCAATTTTTCTGTTTAAGAAATATAAAAATATATTTAGCTTGGCTGTCAAAGGATGGTTAGTCATTATTTAACTCGAGCCACTCGACCTCCCTTTTATATTCGCAGCAAATAAATTAAGTTTGTATGTTAGTAAAATATTTGGTATAACAAGTTAGTACCTCCAATTTTTTTTATTGAGTTCACCAATTTTACGTTTTAAAAATACAAATTTAAAAGTCACTTTGATTTATATTAATTTTCCAGTTTCTTAATTATTTAATTCCCCTAACCTGGTAATATACTTAAACAAAGTAGGCTCGAAATAGCTGGCGTGACACTATTTATTGATGTTCGGACCTTGTATGCATACCCTCCGGTACAATTTTTGAACAAGACAGACAATGAATGGCTTGCGTGAAATGATCTTTAGATATGTGGATATTGTTTACATCCAATACACCCCATACAAACTTGAGCATGTCAGGTTCGAGATGAATTACATGACTTGACCTTTTGATATCTGGACCTTGTATAATCCCACCTAGTACAATCTTAGAAGCTGATGGGTTGGAAATGGCTTACTTACATGACCCGGCCTTTTGATATTTGGACCTTGTAAAATCCCACCTAGTACAATCTTAGAATCTGATGGGTTGGAAATGGCTTACATGACATGGCTTTTTGATATTTGGACCTTGTAAAATCCCACACAGTGCAATATCAGAAGCTGATGGGTTGGAAATGGCTTACATGACATGTCCTTTTGGGGGCTTGTATAATTTCTCTCCTCCCCCTCCCCGTGCAATCTTAGAAGCTGAAGGGCTGGAAATAGCTTGCATGATATGTCCTTTTGTATTTGGACCTTGTATAATCCCCCTTCCCTCCAGTGAAATGTTAGAAGCTAATGGGTTGGAAATTACTCGCATGACAGGAACTTTTGCTATTTGAACCTTGCATTACAACACCCAGACCCCCCAACCCAGTATAATCTTGGAAGCTGACAGGTTGTAAATGGCTTGGATGACATGACCTTTTGATATTTATACCTTGTACCCCCCCCCCTCCAATGCAATATTATTAGTTGACGGGTTTTAAATAGCATACGTGGTATGCCTTTTATATATATATATATATATATATATATATATATACACACACTTTGTATTCCTTCACTCCTAGAGTCATGGGTTACATGACATGACCTTTCAATATGCGGACCTTGTATACATTCTTATAAGTGAACCAGTTGGAAATGGAATTAAAGAAATGATCTTTTGATATCCGGAACTTGTATACAATTTTAGAAGCTAACAAGCTGGAAATAGCTTTCGTGACAGAACCTTTTGATACTCAGATCTAGTTAGCGCTGGCCCTCCCCGGGTGCAACTTTGCCGCGGCCCAACGTGTGAAAGATGGCCGGTCCACCCTGGCACCCCACCCCGAGACATCAGGAAGTGAGGAATGATGGTACTGCCATGGAGCGTCCTCTTTCATACTCGCAGGTACTCGAGAAGGGGTCTGAGGGGGTGGGAGTGGCGAGAAGCGAGGTGAAAAGAGGATTATGTGAATAGCTCAGCCCCGCGTGTCGGACATAATATAAGAGCATGAAGCATGTATGATGTACAACGAGACACCGGTGGACATTGTCCACATCCACACACGTCTAACAAGAGTTGGGATCGTGTCCTTATGGTTTGTAAGTTCTTAGGACCGAGATAAAGAAGAACGGGGTACAAATTATTATCTTTCTTTCATGGATAACACACTATGTTCTAAATAAAGTAGGTATATAGCGCTATATTTTGTTCAAACTGACACACCTTATAGAACCACAAAATTAACTTAGCCGTTTATCTACGTTGCCTAAATTTAGAAATAATAAAATTCAATCTAATGCATTTGGATATATGTTATTTTTAAATAGTTCACCAAAAAAACACCTTAGGCTGCAGACAAAGAAAAAATGTATTCTTGTCTAAAAAATAGATTAATAAAAGTTTGATTTGCAGAAAAACAAGAAGCATGAATGAATCCCCATCATATTATTTTTTGTATTGCTATCAAATAAATTTATATCATAAAAAATTTAAATATGAACTTAATTTATTGGTAAAACAAGAGGTATAGCTTCATAGAATTGAAGCATTCAAATTTAAATTAGTTCATACAATTTTAAAATCAATACAATGTTTTTATTTTTTAATAATTCAAAATAAAACACGGGGGAGTTTAATTTCATCTGTAAGTCACGAGGTCAGATTAAATATGACACTCAAGAAACAAGATATTGAATATTCACTATCTGTTATCAGATGTCAGAGATAGAAATTCATCCTTAAATATTATTTTCCCCTTTCTATCTAGTTCAACGTCATTAAAATCATGGGAAAAGAGTAACTAAATATGACTTTCGAAATATAGCTGTGAAAAATATATATTTCACAGTGTGTATACTGTTGTTTTTATCCTTCAAATATATATTTCAATAAAACACACTATAAAATAAGAACATAACTCAAAAATAAACATTACAAATGATATAATGTTGGATTATAAATAATGTTACATGGTTGGTTCATCACCCGCACTCGTCAACTGGAAAATTCTTTTCACAAAATATCATCCACACGCTTTACAAAAAAAAAAAAAAAAAANGTGTATTTATTCCTTGTTGAGTAAAATGAGAACGAACTAGATACATTTTATAGTGAATCAGTGAACCACTAAGTAAATAACCTTTAAAAGTTTATTTTACGTGTGGAATAGCTCGAAAATCAAAGTGTATTTTCTTGTTTTAGATTTGGAAACACTTTCATAAAACAGGTCTTAATGTATCAGATGTTTACTCAAGTGAGTCCACCTCAAACAATGAGTTTTAAAGTTAGAATTAACTTAGTCATAAGTTAGAGGTAAAATAAAAGTTTTTTTTTTTAAACTTTAAAAGTAAGTCCTTCGATATGTTTCGACGACGTTTCTTATGAAAATAAAACATCTTTTAACTAAAAAACAACAACATAAAAAACACTGCTATAACTTTTTGGGCTCCCGAAACCTTTGTACTGACATTTCTCGCCTTAATTAATTCTGAGAACCAGTAATAAGTTGGAAGAGCTTTTGTTTTACTTGGCAAGTGCCACGCCACGCCAACTCACGCACTTTGCCGAGATTTCAGATTAATGCGTCTTGCGTCGACTAAAACAGCGAAAGGTGTAAAGGCCGGAAGTGGGGTGGTGTCGCCAGGTGTACCAACAATGCGGGAAGTCTGTTGCGATTTTAATGAGTTACAGAATTCTAGATTGGATTTAGTTTTTTTTTAATAAGTTGTGTAACCAGTGTGGCAATTAAAATGGTGTGACAATGTAAAACATTTATATTTTAGATCGTTAATCATTTCCTTAAAATAGATCAATTTATTATAATCTTGCAATCATGCGTTAAAAAAAATGACTTATATTATGTTTATTAAATCCGTTCACTGTTTATGTTTTAATTTGTATCGTTACCACCGTTTTCTTAACCAAGGTTATAAGAGTCCCTAAATGAGATTGGATATATGTTCACGACTGTAAATTAATTAAAATACAAACAATTCCAGACATACATTTTGAAATTTGAAGCAATTTATTTATTATCATTGAAGCATTCTGAAGATTTTTCAAATAAATAAATCTAACTTGTTTGAAGGATAATTAAAATAAATTAAAACAATTTTTTTATTTATTGGTGTCAAAAATTGTGGATACAAAAGGATCAAGTAATTTTTTTCTGCCATATGATATATTTTTTAAATTGTGAATATACAGTTTATTTGCTTTTTTCTCTTCGTCAAAACGAAAATACATCTGGGTTGATTTTAAATTTCTTATTTGTATAGCGCAGATGTAGTAACTTCAAGACAAGCTAAAAAACTCAACTATTTAATGTTTTGCTTAAAAAAATTAATTCAAAAGTTGAAGTTGTAGATGGGGATTTAATCTTGAATCCACGTGTGCAACTAAGCTAAGCTAGGGATGGGTGCTTTGTGTGCGTCAGGTTGAAACCTATGCACTTTACGATGCGTTATAGTGTAACACCACCCTTATTCCTCCAGAATAAAGGCGGGTATACAATTACAAAAAAACAGATAAAGTACATAAGAAATAGATGCAGAGGAGCCGATAGGACATCAAAGACAAATATACCATACTATATTTGCTTCTGTTTCCCCAAAACACACTGGAAAATTATTGCGCCGGTAAAAAGGGGAACCAGCGGCCAAGACATCAAGGATATTTCCAATTATAAAACATCCAGAACATATTTGAAATAATCTGAGAGAGAGATTTGAACTTAGTTAATAGCAATGATTTATTTAGAACAACTGGTAGGTCATAAAATATACATTAGATGCTTATAAATTATATATTTATATATAAAACAAATAACGATGTCATACAAAAGGGGTTCCAACAATATTCCACAATATTAGTTTCTCGCGTGTCTATATAGCAAGTTCCAGTGAATAACACAATTTTGAATATATTATTTATTTGTAAAAAAAAATAACTCTGAACATTAAAAACAAAATTATTTAAGACGAATAAATATAATCCTACAAGGGCTACAAATGCTATCGTCATAAAATATTGCCCGAGCAACCAAAAAAAGAAGGGCTTAAAGATTTTACCCAATTCTGAACTATATGAGTAAATAGGAGGCTCAATATTAAACGCTTTTATTAAAAATATGTACAAAACCCGATGGATACCAACATTTGCCATTATTATTTCATATACAAAGCTAAGAAGAAAGATACAAGTCTCGTGTCAGAAGGATTTCAAAATTAATGCATCGTACGTATTACAAAAGACTATAGACTTCAAAGATACAAGTCTCATGTCTGAAGGACTTCAAAATTAATACATTTTACGTATTACAAAATACTATAGACTTCAAAGATAAAAGTCTCATGTCAGAAGGACTTAAAAATTAATGCATTGTACGTATTACAAAATACTATAGACTTCAAAGATAAAAGTCTCATATCTGAAGGACTCCAAATTTAATACATTGTACGTATTAAAAAATACTATAGACTTCAAAGATAAAAGTCTCATGTCTGAAGGACTCCGAATTTAATACACTGTACGTATTACAAAAGACTATAGACTTAAAATATAAAAGTCTCATGTCTGAAGGACTTCAAAATTAATACATTTTACGTATTACAAAAGACTATGGACTTCAAAGATAAAAGTCTCATGCCAGAAGGACTTCAAAGATAAAAGTCTCATGTCTGAAGGACTTCAAAATTAATACATTCTACGTATTACAAAAGACTATGGACTTCAAAGATAAAAGTCTCGTGTCAGAAGGACTTCAAAATTAATACAGTTTACGTATTACAAAAGACTATGAACTTCAAAGATAAAAGTCTCATGTTAGAATTACTTCAATCTTAATAAATGTTATTAGCGTACAATATCCTGCATTATTAGAAGACATGATATAAATAATATTTTAGCTGAAGAATAATTTAGCTTATATTTACTCAGAACACCCAGATGTGTCCTCGTTTGATTTCCTATCGAGAGTGTCGAGGGAAGCCATCTTGTACTTGTACTATGTAGTTAGTGAATGGTTTACTTTGCACTTCAAGTTTAAGTATATAGCAACTAAACAATAAAAATAAACTTTAAAAAGTTACTATTTCAAGAGGAAGTGAAATTCAAAATTCTCATTAATGGACAATTATATGATTGAACTAGTGAAAAAAATGGGAACTAGGAGAATATGTACAAGTGTTCTGTGGTGAGCTCATATCAACCAAAGCTAAAAATTGTAACGTACACATGATTATTGATTAATTCGATCATTAGGCCTACAAGCGATATAAAAATTGCAAAGTATCGTGATTGTTACAACTACAATTTTGTAAAACCGCTGAACAATTTTATATTTTAAATAATTTATAAATATGTTAAATAAGTGGGGTAGGCCTATAGCAGGGAATAGTCCTACTGGTATTATAACAGTACAGGCATTAATTTAAACCCAACCAATACATCATGAATTGAGTACCATGCCATTTGGAGAAAATAACAGTACTTTCCTGGCTTTATTTCAACACACATGGGCTTGCAACATCAAGCAATGGGCTATTTACATTACTACTGTTAAAATTGATGACGTCACTACTGTCACGCGTTAACATAATTCTATTATAGTACTGGAAGCACTTACGTACTTTAAGTATGTGAAAACTATTGTTTCATGGAATTATCTGTCAGTAATCAAAATAATCGTTTCCCAGTCAGGACTGGAAAGACATACGTAATTCTGTGTGTAAAACCAGTAACTATCTTTCAGTGTGAGGCAATGGGAGAAGGAGGATGATTCGGGTGGGTGTGTTTTCCCATATGTGATTTATCATTGTGGGTTTCCATCCTCTCTCTACGCTAATGTGATAACATTTAATTTAAAAATATCCTTCTAAACCTCATCACTTAGATTAATCCGTGAAAAAAAACCTCTCTTGTTTGGATGTAATAACTAAAATACATATTTTCCAAATATTTCAATCCATAACTCAGGATGTGATTGGGAATTTGTTGAGAGAAATTTCCCTTGCGACCTTGAAACTCAGTGTCGGTGAGAAGAAAGGCCTTTGTTTGTTAAGTCCACGCGTATTATCCACCTTAACCTGACAGCACGCACGAACTAAAGAGTGTAGTTTATAACGTACGCCGTCGTGGCTTTGCAAAGGGATTGTTACACAAGTTTGATAAGTCTACATTTCAAGGTTTAGAAGCAAATCGATTTTAAAATGTCACTAAAATTAAACAAATAAACTTGTTCAACATATTATTTTGATTGAATAATGAGGGATTAGATAGCCAAGCAATTATAGTGGCTAACCGCTTTACTGGTCGCATAGTCTAAGGCATCACTCTCGCGATATACTATACTGCCGATGATGGGGAGATCGGGGTTCATATCCTGGGCAAGTGTACTGAGAGGGGTTTTTCGTAAATGCAAATGTTGTTATACTTCCTCTAAATTCAACCTTCCTTATCTCTAACACATAAATGTGAAAAGTACACATGAGTAAAATATGAAAAGTTAGTAAGACGCGATGCTAAAACTAAACAGCAACTATAGTTTTTGGTTATGTTCATAATTTAGTAAGGACTAAATATAAATTTAAAGCCAAGAAAACTTTGAATTTAATTTATATTTGCTAACTATTGCTATAGCTGCATCTAAATATCTTATTCTTTACATTTAAAAATTAAATCTGGTCACTGGAATTGATCCCGGGACATTTGGATGGGTACGTCAATTATCTTACTTCTAAGCTATCCAGCTCAGGAAAGTTATAATAGCTTAACTACATAATCTATAATGATATGCATATTTGTACAATTATTGTAATTGTACTATTGGCAGCATAAAGCCTTACCGAGTTGAAAGTGGCTATGTTGTCTGATAGCTCGTGATCTTTATTGATCACTCATAATGTAGTTGACAATTACCACACGTCCATCCCAGACTCTGACTTAAAATATTTGTGAATAAAACTACCCTGGGTTCATGTTTACTCCAGGATAGCTCAGGTGTAAAAGCATTGACATAAGAATTCTAATGTCCAGGTGTAATGTTTCAATTTAAATAATATTTTATTGAATCATTATCTAATCGGATAAATTAATTCAATCTTTACGGATGTGTGGGTAAAAATAAAAAGTAAATGATATAGTGCACCGCACAGACTTTATCTCTCTTTAATCTTAAAATAGAGACATTTAATAAAACCAATTGAGAAGCAGCTCTGTCCACCAACAAATTCATATTTCTAAGAACCCCATAAAAAATAAGTAAGTTTGCTTATAGCTTAAAAGCTATTGGTTTTATAATAATATATTATAGATTAAAATATTTTTAATTTTAACATTGCTGCAACTTTACAACGATAATTTCTTATCTCAAATAGTTTTGGATATGTGATCAAAAATTGGAAATTTCTCCTTCTTTAAAGTGCTCTTAAATTCATTTTCATGGAAAAACGAGATTTTCCATTTTGTTTTTTAACGTTAAACAATGCGTGGATATAGAATTTAGTAAACATTTTCCGGGTCGATTAAAAAAAATACATTTTTTTTGTTCTTTAGTAAACCACCCTTGATTTTAGGGCCAAATATATGATTTTAAAAAAAACATCGGAGGGACCTCATGAAAAGCCAAATACCAAGTTTTAGCCTAATCGGTAAAATAGTTTTGGCTCTAGCCCGAGGTACAGACAGAAGGCAAGGAAAAAACTACTTCTTCTGTTTCAGGGGATCATGAAACGTTTATATTATTTTATCAAAATCTCGAGTTCACCATACTTCTTTCTCCGAGGGTTCAAGAGAAAGTAGGCTTCAAAATCGTACAATATCAAATATTGTTGTGAATAAAAGTTTGAAAGTATAGACATGTATGGTTCTCGTACCCACGATAGTACATTGTAATGCAGCCGTCATTTGTTTTTAGTCACTGGGGGATTTGCAAGTTGATAGCCCAGATGCGACCGATATTGCGGACTGGCGTGTGATCGACCCACCGAACGACTCCGTGTTCCGTTCGGTCGTTTTGTTCTCAGAGTTATGTGATCGTTTCGGAACATCTCGAGTCCTGTTAGAATCATTATTCTAGCGAAGAAAGCCATTTCGTAACCTACTTGATTACACGTGTTCACAAGTGACTTTTATTACGCTCACGTGTCGCCGAGTCGATTAAGTACCTGGTATAATCCACGGAGACGCATGGTTCAGAAAAGTGGCTAACATATTAACTGATCAAAGTTAATTTAACTTGCATAGCAAGTAGATAGCTATTAGTTATGTATTGAACTAAAATATATCGTTTGGTGAGCACGAATCACGTAGATTTTACTAGAGTGGAGTATAAAGGATTTTGAAGAAGGTTGCGTTCAAAACCTTAACTTGATTTTTTGTTTATTCTAAGACATACATTTACTAAAACCTCGCAAGATTTGTAAAACTAAATAATAGGTCTATGCATTGTTGTAGAAACACTATATCAATGATCATAAATCATAATTGAAATAATATACGCTGTTACTCACTTTATGGTATTATGAAATAGGAACAATGTCACAGAAAAGGTGAAAAAAGAGAAACATCTTGGTTCATCAAAAATCATAAGAATCAAATTCATTTTCAGACCTGAACTAAAAAGTATATATTTACTTTCAGGTCAGACATTATTGGTTTTATAAAAAAAAAAAATTTCATATAAAATATTTTTTATCTCTAATAGAACTAAAAATTAACAATGATAGTTATTTTGTATCTTAAATAGTTTCGGATAAATGTTGAAAATTGGAAAAATTTCTCTTATGTAAAATTCCCTCACAGTAATTTTCATGAAAAAATGAGACTATACCTCTTGTTTATAATGATAAACAATGTATATATACAAAATTTAATCAAAATAATTACAATGAATTTGGATAAAATCTATTATTTATCTTTATGACCTTCAGCAAATTACCCTTACATGTAGGGTTAAATATATAATTCCAAAAACTCTTCGGGAATACCTTATGAAAACCCCAGATACCAAGTTAAAACCCAATCGGTAAAATAGTTTAGGCTCTAGCTCGTGGCACAGACAGGCGGCATTGTGAACACTTTTTATTTTATTTCAGGAGATCATGAAATGTCAACATTGATCAAAATCTCGAGTTTGATTTTTTTGACTATCAAAATACTTTCTCACCGAGATGTCAATAGAAAGTAAAATCACAAACAATTTTTACTTTGCGGTCAACATTGAAAACCATTTACAATATCATTAGAGTAATTCTAAACTTATTGATAATTTATTTATCAAAGGTGACAGCTGCAGATCATATAGCTTGAATTATGAAACCATGAGTGTATAGTTAATATAGTTTTCCAGCTGTTATGGCACGGTAAAATGGGTCGGAATGGGGGTGGGGGCAATATTTTAGAAGCATGAAATTATATCTGTAACAAAAATTATATTTAATATGTGTATGTAACTGAAGTTAGTTATTTTGATATAAGATATTCTTGCTGTATTTTTTTATACACTATATATAAAGTAATGTTGTTATGTGTTGTGTAATGGAACTATGTTCTATTATTTAAAATTATAGCCAAACGTAACTAAAACAATCAATAAAACTAAAATGTGCAGATTTCATAGTTAAATTATAATTATCAAAGAATAATAATAATAAAACCTATGCGAATTGTTAATTTTTTTGGTAGACCAGTTGATAAATATTTTCTACTAGCTGACAAATTATATTAATATAATTATGGTCACGATCATTTTACGTGATGTTCCATTAAACATATCTAATGAAACCAGTGATGTGAGTGAAAAGTTGTGCTCAACATACAAATTTAACCTTCAAAATTACATACTCTCCTCTATG
Organism: Timema californicum; assembly: GCA_902141385.1. Taxonomy (NCBI): domain Eukaryota; kingdom Metazoa; phylum Arthropoda; class Insecta; order Phasmatodea; family Timematidae; genus Timema; species Timema californicum. Next base: position 167,701 of record CABFOW010000678.1, read on the forward strand.
ATCCCAGTTTCCCTCTCAAGTGAAATAACTTACAACTGTGTCGGTACTCGGTAAAACGTCAAGAAGGATGACTCCAGTTACCTCGGCCGTGTGAATAAGCTTTGTTGCTTGACTGTGCTTGTGGTCCCATCTGGTGGTAAGGAGGGAAACTAATGCGCTGATTTGTCACCCAGTCTCCGAGGGGCTGTTGCCTAACCTGAGCAAGGGAGCATCTTGAGACGTAAGCGGAGATTGTAAGACAACTTTTTTTTCTATCGAGGATACCCGAGTTTTCTGAATGATTGCTGATTGAAGAAAACAAGAGAACGTAACATTTATTTTTCTCTCGTGAAATAAAAAAGTTATTTTAATAAGAGTTTAGCTTCGCTTTCCTTTTTATAATTTTCAGGATGGGTGGATGTGGCTGTATTGAGAGTCATACGTTGTAATTTAAAAAAATACAAACTCAACATTGCTTAAAAAGTGTCAGCGTGTAAGTTATGTATTTTTAGAACCATATTTTTAGGACACATTCACATTGTTCTATATTATTTTATTCCTTCATAATGGCCCTAATGTCTTAACCTAGACTTGCTTTGTTTTCCCTTAGTGTTTCCAAATCACATTATTTATGTCCATAATTTTGTTACTATAACCTAAACATGAGCTACTATGATAACTTTCAACTTCTATGTTAAGCCTATCCGTGATTCTAACGGTCAAATCAACATAATATTGACTTGCACTCACAATATAACTATTTAAACCAGTGTTTTCCAAACTTTCGTCAGTTACGTACATCTTTTGAGGCACTGCCCTAACCAACGTATCCTTTCCACATCGTTATAAAAAATATTATATTTTGTAAATGGCTATTCTAAATTTTAACAATGGTTTAGTTGATGAGCTAAGCAAAGCCATTACAGAGGAAAAAAATGCTCGTGAAAATCCAAAATTGAAAAATATGCGTTTAATTGCTTAGCATATTTACTAACTATGATATAAAATCAATACTATGGCTGTCTGTTTTTTCTTCCGGAATTTTTTGTTGTACTTACCTTTAAGTTATAAGATTGAGATTCAACACGAAGTTTCCTGGGAGCCCGAGAGTGACGTGGAAAATACTAAGCCTGAAAAATTAGAAAAGGTGCTGAAACTGTAGCCCCAAAAATTCCCCAAGCTTACCTTACGGACCGAAATATCAAGTTTGCCCAATCACGTTGAAATTCAATTTCCAGGGATTTCTAACATTACTAAACATATGGTTTTGTTTGTTATTATTTTCTTCAAAATTCAAGTTTTATGACCCTAAGTCGATACCAAAATGGTTTCGGAAAATTTTAAAATTACTGGTTATTCTTGTTTAGTTTTCAATAAATCTTATATAAGGGTTTTAAAATCAGATAAACATGATTCACTCATTGGTATTTTGAAATTCGAGTTATTATTATTATTATTATTATTATTATTAGCACCGCGTCTTACTGCCCGTTCGGGTTATACGCACTTACGCTAATGTGTAATGGTAGGGTGATTGTGAGATGAAATGGAGGACATACAGTTTAACGTGGAATCTGAACCACAGTGGAGGCCTGGCATTCCACACATTCACAAGATGTCTTGTCAGAGGTGAAGGAAGGGTTTGGTAATCAGATAAATCTGTGCCGGGACCGAGGATTGAACCCCGGTTGCCAGTACAGAAGTCTGACACCTTACCCCTAGACCACCAGGTCACCGATGAAATTCGATTTAAATCACACTTAACTGGTAAACAAATCAAAAATTGTATCCAAAATCCCTCGGTTGATACCCAAATGGTACCCAACAGTCCCAAAATTGTTATTTAACCTTACATTTAATTTTTTTTCTCCTTTTGAATGCTCTGTTACAATCAGTTCACCAGTTGACGCTTGATGTAGCGTACTATTTATCCTAGCCTATTTTATTATAATCATAATTTGTTTCTAATCTCTAAAATAATTGACTTATCTGCTGTGAAAATAGCTGTGACGTATTATTTGTTTAATCCATGCAGTGTCTGTCTGTTAGTTTTTTCTTCTAGAGGATTTTTACGTACTTACCGGTGAGATAGAAGGTTTAAATTCAGTAGAGAGTTTCCTGGAAATCCTAAAATGATGTGATATGTTCTCTTTGTGATTTCTCTTTGCAGTTCGTAATTCTATGGAATTGCCGCATTTTAGAGTGCACTTAACATATAAAAAAATACTATTATTTAATACATTATTTTTGATTTAATATATTTTATATGTAGAATATAGAATATGTTGAACTTCCTTTACACACAAACCACTTAGGGAGTATAATGTTGAAGAGAAATTATAAATGGAATTACGTGAACAAAAGAGTTTTAATACCACTGGTATAAACAATCGTTTCGTCTCCACTACACAAAATATTGCTATCAATTGTTTTATTATGTATTCTGTATTACGACAGGTCCATTCCTTTTGTCGGTGAACTTAGACCTCCAATACGGCAGGTTCTCTGCCTCCTCCTTCAGTGCCTAGAATAATCATTTTTCCTTCAACTCATTTAATATTTGAATCCCCCTTCTACCTAAGATCCTCTTTCCCCCAGCCTTGCCTTATATGACGTCGTGTAGAGGACAGTTACTCGTAAGGATGTGTCTGATCCAGTTTGATTTGCGCCGTAGAATCACACCCAAAATGGTTCTCTTCTCACCCACTCTTCTTAAGACTTAAGACTGTCCACCTGCTACCAAATATGGTAATATAATTATATCAAATTAGTATTGTATATAAAAATACATTTACTTTAGGATTACAACATACACGGTTTAGTAATAACAAAAAATAAAAATCAGTCCCTAAACAATTTGGATTTACTGAAAAATCTATGAGATTAGGTTGACACGTTTTCGTGATGTTCCCTATAAAGTAAAACGGACGTAAAACGTAACTACATTATTTTATTAACACATGCTTTTAAAAAAAAAGCAAATAATATCAACCCTCTTCAACAGCATGATTAGGGCCTCTGATGTGCATTTACTATCAAATTGAGTTTCAATTGATTAAGTGAAGCTTTCGAGAATGATTAACTGAAGCTTAGTGAGTGAAGCGCTGAGAGTGATTGATTGAAGCAAATAAACAAAAGTGCTCTCTCACGTTTCCACTTTGATCCTCCTCCATCAGTTATGATGTACGTACTTCAATTATGGGCAGAATATATATAATTTGCGACATAGCGTGATTATCATTGAGTTTTAATCCTCTATACTCGTATATTATTATTTTTTTTTTAGTGAACTCTACCCGAATCGTGGGTCACGCGGTTTAAACGTCAGGATCATATGGTCTGGTTTTTTCCGGTAGCGAGGCTGTCAGTGGGGTCAAATCCCGGCTGAGAGAGCTGAGGGCGTATTTTACTTAATGGTTTACCACTGTCCCTCCACACAAATTAGCATACATATCTTATCTAACTCTTCCTTCCTCATCCCCTCCCTAATTAAAGTAATTGAAATATGTATAGCCCAGAAAGATAGAAAAATACGAATAGTAAATTGTTCACAAGTGAAAATACGGTTACATTTCCTCTAAATTCTACCTTCCTCATCATTATTCAATTAGTGAAATTACCCGCCGGGGAGATCGAGGTTCGAATCTCGGTCGGGAGAACAGAATCATAAATGGTTTTACCCTCTTCCTTCACGCAAATGCGGGTTCACTTCCTCTAATTCATCCTTCCAAATTGCGTATAACCCGCACGGGTAGTAAGACGCGGTGCTAAATAATGATAAAAAATTAGGGTAATTAAAATTCGTATTACTCGGTAAGTTAAAATAGCCCGTCAGTTTCTATTTTACTGAACTCACATCCGTAAAGGCCTAGTTTGTGCTTCCGGGGTTGAACGGTGCGTTTTGCGTGGATGCGTGGCACCGCAGAACTTAATCAGGAGCTGGTAAACACGATCGGTTCGCCAGACACACGACACGCTAGAGGGGTGAAATATCAATACGTGGTAAAATAAACGTAGTTTCAACGCATTCAAATTGAACTATATTTTATTGAAATGTTTGTAGAAAAGATGCCTTGTTAATAACGCTTCAAATAGTGTGAGCCTTAAAATGTTTATTCAAAACCCTTAAAACGTAAAACCTATAATATTATTATTATTATTATTATTAGTTCCGCGTCTTACTACCCGTTCGGGTTATACGCACTTACGCTAATGCGTAATGGTAGGGTGATTGTGAAATGAAATGGAGGACCTACAGTTTAACGTGGAATCCGAACCACGGTGGAGGCCTGGCATTCCACACATTCACAAGTTGTGATTAATACACGTCTTGTCAGAGGTGAAGGAAGGATTTGGTAATCAGATAAATCTGTGCTGGGACCGAGAATTGAACCCCGGACCCCAGCACAGAAGTCCAACTAAAAACTAAGATCAGGGTAATGTGTTTCAAAAAGAGTGGAAGTTGAAATAATTTGTTAACCATACCACCGTATTTTACTGCCTTTTAAGGTTACACATATATGTACTAATTACTCTGTTGAGTTTAAGATGAACCAAGGTTGTATTTAGATTAAGTGTACACGTATTTGTTGGATGAGAGAGTGGAGAACTATTCAGAAAAAGAAACTCTCAGTACAGCCGACCGGGATTCGAGCACAGATCTCCCTGTTTATTGTCAGTACAGTCTAACACGAGAGTGGAATCTTAGACCATGTGGCCACTGAAGTGGGCTGTCTTTATTTTAATCTCAAATACATGACCAACCTTAACTAAACCTTTGCCTGAGTCAACAAACACATTGCTATACTTATGAGAAATTTAATATAATATAATAAAAAAAATACACAAGAAAACAGCGTATAACAATGAACCATAATGCCTGCAAATGAATGACCAATATTATATATTCGGCATTGGATCCTAAGTTGTATTTACCTAGTCAGAATACTACCAAGTCCTGGAATCGTGGTGGATTGGCACAGGATTTGACTTCGACAGCAATTTGGTAGTTTTTAAAATTCAATCTAATAGGATTAGCAGTTTTACGAAAGCAACCTCATCCAAAAGTGTTTGATGTTATTGTCCGAGATCGTACGTACGTATAAAACAATATATAGATGATGACACTTAAAAAATATAAACGGTAAGAAACAATCATTCATACTTTCTCAAATAGTTTATTTATGATTGTGTTAAAATTTCCAAAAAATAGTTATTAATAAACTAATTCTTAACAATTCTCCCCTAGAAAAACAAATATTATTTCTATTTTAATATGAAAAACTCTTTAGTTATTAATTTTTAACAACATTTTCTAAGTCATCAATTTTTTTTATTTCCAAAAATTAGTTATCAGAAAACTATACTCGATTATTTTTATTTAAAAAACAACCAAATACACATTCTTGTTGATAATGTAAGATACTAACGAGATACCCATCATCAACATTAACACTAAAGCCATTTTCGAAAAATTTCAAATTAGAAAAGATTAATAAGGACTGATCAGGAATTGATTGTCAGCTTAGTTTAAATAGAAAACTGTTAGAAAAAGGGATTTTTTTTTTGTGTATCTGCTATTGTATTCCCAGAGACAAACAAACGGACAGACAAAAATAAGGAGGGACAGATTTGTAATATCCATTATTTTGGCGTTTCGAGGGCACATAACACGCGAAAACCCATCGTAATCTTGAGGCAGAAAATGTTCTCAGTTACAATATATTTTCCTATATGAGGGCTTATGGGACCAAACCAAATCTTGCTTCAAATGTCTAACAAAAGCTTGTACTTTACATACTTCCAATAGTTGGGGGTACTTGAACAAGGGAGTCAGTATCATCTGGTCTGTTTCGATATAACAGGTAGGCTGGGGTTCAAATCCTTGTCGGATATACTTAAGTTTTTTTCAAAACGGTTTCTCAATATACCTCCACGCGTGTGTTTACACTTCCTCTAAATTATACATTCCTGTCTTATTAGTGCTATTATTCTAGCCAGGGTATAAGATATGGTTCACGTAAAAAAATAATATAAACAACTAGAATAATTCCAAGCTAATTATATTTGGCCACCACAACTTTTCTACCCTCAATTTATATAATGACAATAATATTAATAATAACAATAACAATAATAATAACAATAACGATAATAATATTAGTATGTTTGAATGCTTTTATAAACCTCTTAATCAAATTATAAATCGCATTTCCAGCCATATACATCGTTTGCTATTCTTGTTGAAAATAAGTGGGGGAAATGTTTAGAACTTTTAACTATAACAACTATTTTCTGGATATTGTTTTTTCTCGTTGTGGTGTAACTATCCTTTTAGAAACTATTAAAATTTGTTTTAAAAATAGAACTACGTGCTATGGAGTAGCTACTGTGAAGTAATTTATCCACGAATGGCCAAAATAGAGTTATGTTAGTTGAGTTATAGTATGTATAGGGTGGCGACACTTTATCTGACAAAACATCAGTGTATTTGTTCCGTGTTGCAATATCATTTTCCCACAAGAGTTTGTATTTAATAATAACTAAAATTAAAGTTAGTTTAAATTGAAATTAAATTATTTAAATTAAATTTAAACTATATATATCCGCATTGGTTGACGCATGGTCTAAAGCATCCCTCCCCGGGGACAAGAAGAACGGGATTCGAATTCCGGTCAAATGTAATGAGATTATGTTTTTCCTAAATGATTTCCCACTTTTTCTTGACGAATATTCGGGTACATTTCTGATACATTTTACTTTCTTCCTCCTTAGCCCACTAGTGTAAATATGTTGATAGCCCTAACGGGTAGTAAGACGCCGTTCACACTTTTGTCGAACATTAATACTTTTTTTTAAGAAGATAGGAGAGGTTTATTTTATGTTAGTCCACCATTTTAACAATACTAGTTTTGATGAGTTTCTAGTTTTAATTATAACACATGTGTTTATTATGTGGTGGGGCTGATGCTCTAGATCTTGCGCTTTCGACCTTATATTACCTCTGCTTTCCTGACGTATGGAGGGGTTCATTTCTGAGGTGAGGACATCATTAAGGCAAATTACATTATACCCAGATGGTAGGACAATACGTGAGAATGATGATGGTTGAAATCAGAGGGGACCTAAAGTTTAACGTGGGTTCCGAACCACGGTGGGGGCCTGGCACTCTACACATCCAAAAAGAGTGAAACCACATACTTTACCAGAGGTGAAGGAAGGATTTGGTAATTAGATAAATCTGTGCCGGGACCGGGATTTGAGCCCCGGGCCCTAACGCAGAAGTCTGACACCTCACCTCTAGACCATCCGGTCTCACCATGTGTTTATAATAATAATGTATATTTTAAATTATAGGCAAAGTCAAATTGACTAACGCCTTCCAGACTTGGCCAGCAACCCGGCGAGCGTATCTGCGCTGCGGATTGCTAAGTACAATAGCGAGGGCGCTATCATTGTGAGGAAACAGATACAGAAGTGCGCGGACAAGAACCGTCCAAGTAACTTGTGCTAATCTTAAATTATTCCAAGACGTCCTTGCATAATATGTTTATAAAATACCCAATTGATTCTTAACATTCATTTTAGTGTGTACAGATTCAAACCAATTACTGTATGTGTCTGCATGAATAATACTTTGTGTATTGGGGGTTGGTGTAAATGTAGCCTATATGATTTTATATGCGTTTATATGAGTAATTTAACTTTTCTGAAAAATGAAATGATATTTATATCTTTGAATTTCTGGTTGCACTATATGAACACATATCATATCAACACGCCAAACACACTAGAACTTAAATTATGACAATTCACCTCAGATTCATCCAGCTCTTGAAGCTAGATATTTTCTAAGTGGATAACAATAATCGAGATGTGAGATTGAACCGTTTTTTACAAACAATTTCCAGGTCATAAAAACGTTCCTCTAAATTTTTCCGACTGTTTTAAAATAATACAATCGATATATCCCAAGTTTTAAGTTTTCCCTTCAGTGAAATTTAGTCTAATGAAGTCATTCTCAGAAATATTATAAAATGAGCTACGATAAACATAGGTTAGAATTATATTCTCAAACTCACGTATTGACTACAGCGCTTGGTGGTTATATGTGTCACCAGCCTTTGAGTCTGATACAAACCAGATAAGCTCACCTAATAAATCGCTCTACCCTGGGATTCAATTATCTTAAATGGTTACTGGATTATTTTCCGATTGAGAAGTTTCGTCTCTCAACTGTAGGCACCCGTGCGTGAACAGTAATTAATAAAGTATAATAGCTCCTCATTGAATTAAACCATAACCACAATAAACGGATATCAAACAATAAAAACCACTCAGACCCAAGTCTGAACACATGTCCATAAAATAGGCATTAAAAAATTCTTAAAACCTCATTTTTGAATGATAAAGAGTTTTCAAATAAATGGTTTGAATTTGTGAACGAAATTAAAAATAAATGGTACGGTAAGCCACACAGAATTTCTCTATCTTTTATCCTACTAAAAACTCGTGAAATTTGTGAAGCTAACTCATATAAATTGTTTTAGAAACACTCCCCCAAAGAGTATAAAGGATATAATATACACCTTTACAGAAACATTCACAAAAGAGCATGACAATCCATTGTTAGAGAACTCCAATATATATATATATAATGTTGTTAGAACTCCTATATATATATATATATATATTGGAGTTCTCTAACAACATTTTTTTAGCTAAAAGCGTATATATATATATAAATACGCTTTTAGCAAAGAAAATGTTGGTTTTATAAAAATACATACCAAATAAAATATTTCAGTTTTGAATAATACTACAACTTTATAATGAAAATTAATTTAGTATCTGAAATACTTGCAGTGATATTATCAAAATTAGAATTTTCCGCTTATTTAAAGTACCCTTAAAGTAATCTTCACTGGGAAATAAGAACTGCAATTTTGTTTATAGTAACGAACATAATCTATATATAAAAATTTATCAAAATCTTAAAAGCAGATTTTGAGAAAATCGATCTTTTTTCTTTTCACCCTCCAGTGAGATACCCTTAATTTTAGGGCTAAATAGTTAATTCCAAAAACGCCTCAAGAGATCCCTGTGAAAATTCTAGACACTGAAATCTACCCAATTAGTAAAATGGTTTGGGCTCTAGGTTGAGATACATAAACACATACACACAAAGAGACTAAATCGTGAAAACAACTTTTTCTGTTTCAGGTGTGACGCTCACACAGAGGTCAGGAAGCGGGCCCCAAAAATAATAACCATGAGGTCACAAGAGGAACANCATTTTTTATGATCACAATACTTCCCTCTCCGAGGTGTTGAAAGAAAGTTAAAGGAGAAGAAAACCACTTTCAAATAAGGTTTCCTTTAAAAAACATACTCACAATTTTGTTACTCATTTGAAATAAAATTGTTCAAATAAATTTTAAAAACTTCATATTTTCATAAACAATTTATTACTAAACTATATTTTAGTTTTGGTTTATTAAAATAAACTATACAATCTAATATAGTTTGTAGAATACTCCCCAAATACCCATTTTGAACAAAATAGTATTACCTATTTTAGAACGATTTCAAATTTTCTAAAATAATTCGTCAGTAACAATACACCAGTAAAGTATTATTTATTAAGTGAAACTCTCCTCAGATATCCATTTAAATAAGGTATTAAGAAATTAAAAAACTTTATTCCTCAAAAATCAATCAACAAGCTACCCTTAATTTTACATCGAGAATTAAAACAACGATATAGCCAAAGGTTATGGCCATATAACATCTAAATAAAAAGTTTGAAGGAAATCTTTCAAACCGTTTCTTCTGTAGCGCTAGGGGAAAATAAACAGACAGACAGAATTGTAAGACTCGCTTTTTGAGTTTAAAGGTATATAAACGTTAATATACATCATAATCTCAAAATAAAACATGTTCTTGATTACAATACTTTCTTTTTTACGAGAAAGTAAAAAAAAATATATATCTTGGACTTGTGTGGTTATATTCTGGGAAAAGTAGTTTGGGAAATGTTTATGTGCTGAGGTGTCTAAACCATTTCACGCGTAATGCAAGCATAATAACTCACACCCCTCAGTTTCAACATGCAACCAAGCCCTAGATTGTTAAGCGGATACATGGTTTTATACCAAACATTATATGCCATTACTATCTGGGGCAAATGTTAAACTTTACTAAACACAGTTTTTTTTATTAATAATATCAAAACGCTCGAAATATCTAACCATAATGAGGATGCAAAAAGTTGAAATGGTTATGGCTATAAATGTGAACTTCACTTTATCTTTTTAAAGTTTGCCATGTCTTTAAAATAATTATGTTAACCTAAAATAAATTAAGTTTTTAAATACATATTTTAATTGGGCTCATTATAGATTTGTATCGAGAGGGTCATTTTTAAAGAGTTTAATATTTACAGCAAACTTTCTCGATAGATCAAAGCGCTAATGCATATGTTTTTATCAAACTTAAATGGAATAATATATTCATACATACTATGTAAACCTATTTATTACAGATCTTTAGTTTGAATACTTTGCTAAGTTAAGTCATTTGAAATAAAATTAACACAATCATTATGATTATTTTATACACAAGGTAATGTGTGTTTATTTTATTTTCACTTTTTAATAAACAAATATATTTTTATCAGATAAAAAGCCAAATGTAAACTAATGTTGGGATTAGTGTAGTGGCAACTTTCCTGATCATAGCTCGCGAAGATAGCTCTCAATTCTGACTGACTGCAGTGTTTGTTTTTTATTTTTCTATCTATAGACTAGTGAGTATACTGTACATTTACTTAAAATATATATCTCCCTTCCTTACCCCTCAATCTGTGTTCTTATATATCTTTCTTGCTACAGTATGTGCACAATAGCTTTTTACCTGAATGACCGTTCAAAAATCATATGTTTAGGTTTTGGATGGCCAACATTGTAAAAGTTCACTGTTTCGCTATAAATTATAAGTTTTTTAATTACTTGTTATATTTGGCATTTAAAATAACGTAAACTTAAGTTTTCTTATACTATATCATTACTTTTAATACATTTTTTCATTCAATCCGAAATAATATTTTAAACATAAATAAAAGTACTTATTCTTCCTTTTCGAATATTATCTATGATGTGTAATATAGTGCATATATTAATACCTTTTAATACAGGCATCGTATTTACTTGGAAAAGAGAAAACTCTTGTAATTTTGTTAATACATAATATATTATTTTATAGTATTATGAAATATTTAATTGAATACATTATTTTTGTCCACTGGATGAGTACACAATTTTAAAGAGCTTTTTTGTGCCATCAATCGCATGGCTTAAATTCATCGGTCGCCATTTTAAAGCAATATTTGTTAGACTTATGTGAAAATGATATAAATACAGAATTTCTTAAAGTGAAAACGATAAATACGATCTGTGACCTACCTCAAATAAATATAAATAATATTTGCCTATATTACTGTGGTTAACTATCACATTCCTACATTACCATATGCTTTCATTTCAGCTATTCAAAGTAAAATATGTCAAATGTTGGCATAGGAATACATCAGGAACTATTTTTAGTGACTTTTGAGCTGTCACCCAAGTAAACTCGAGTGGTGAATGTACTTCAGTGTAAGTAGTAGCTGACTCACGAACTCAAAATAACAAGCTTAGCTTTAAAATATAATAAGATAAGTATTACCGAGTTTGTATTAATTTTTTTTTTCTTCTGATCTTTTATGTGTGTTTAAGTTTGTTTCCTCTGATATGAAGTTGTGTTGCACGTATCACACTATACTCTTGAATATTCTAAAGAGAAGCCGAAGGGTTGGGTGATTAGTGACCGATTTTATTTGAGGCAAACATTATCTCTTTGTCCAGCGGCAGCAACTATAATGTGAAACCCGCCTCGGTGGCGTAGTTGGCTAACGCGCTTGTCGTGTTGAGCTCGACTGCTGAGGACGGGGAGATCAAGATTCGAATCTCGGTCGGACTGGGGGAGGTTTTTCCTAAGTGGTTTTCCACTCTCCCTCTACGCAAATGCGGGTTCTCTTCCTCTAATTCAACCTTCCCAATTCCCAAGCCATTAGCGTAATTAGTACTTAAAGTGTATAACCCGAACGGGTAGTAAGACGCGGTGCTAAAAATAAAAATATAATTGTGAACTTGTTTCTATTTTTTATTTCATTGTGATAGCCACAATGTGTTTGTCCCTCTATTGACTTCAATTTCTATTTACTTTATCTTATTTCATGTATAAAGTGATATACCTCATAATTGAAAATAGTTTTTTTCTAAAAGTCACGTTTCATCAAAATATTTTTAAAAAAATTGAGAATAATTTTAAAAACTGGCAACGCAAATAAAAAGTTCATATGGTAACGTTTAAATATTCATCCGAGTCTTAATTAAAATATATTAAAGTGATACAATGTTTTCTGTTAGACATTTTTTTACCGATATTGTAACGTGTCAAAAATGACAAACAAAACATTTTAACACGTACAATCGATCAAACCTTTAGAATGGTGCAAAACCATTATTACCAGTTCTAATCATGTGGGGTAGATATAGACTTACTGCGACGTCAGGAAACGCCCTGGCCTGCCCACCAACACCTAAACTGCCCCAGCGAACGTAGTACATCGTCTTTGGAAGACAACATAAGCCAACTTTTATCTCATGAGCCAGCTGACGAAGAGATGAGCGAGGGGTCAGTTCAGGAGAGGCCAGCTGGTCGACGAGCGCTCAGAGTCAGATGGCGCGATGTGTAACCATCCCCTCCCCCTTTTCTGTACTTGGAATAATCATGGTCAATTCATCTAGACCCATTATAAATACGAGCCGGTCCTTGGTCCACGTTACCTTTATTGTAATCACCACTCGTCGGAAACACTGCTGCCAGAGATACTCTAGACTTGGTAGAGAAGACCACGATGGTTGTGGCGTCTGAATCACCTCCTCGCCACAGATCGAGCTACGGCGCTTATCATGATTATTGAGAGACGTAGTTTATTATGTATCTGTGCCCTTAAGAAGTAGTTTCTGTTAGTGGAGCAGTGAGATCTATCATGTAAATGTCCTTATGACTGTTTTTTATTTGTAGGTAACCCTTCGTTGTTTCCCTATGCTCATAAGGCATAGTTTATTTTGTTGAGCTGTGAGCTCTATAATACAATGTCCATAGAACATATATTATGTATGTCAGTTGTTCTGACCCTTTTTTATGCCCATAAGGTATAGCTTATTATAGTTCTCCACATACACTATCTTTCTAAGTCTATTAGTCTTGGTCGAAAATATTGAGGTCATAAAAAAGACGTCATAAACTGTTTGATCATGCTGCAGCTACAACATAATGTAATAATTAATTATGCTGGATGCCAGGTTATACTTTGCATCTTTTCACGACCTAATTCGGTCTGCAAACTCACACCAGTCTTGTAAGTGTCTAAGTCTGTACTGATTTGAGATACGCAACCTGTGGAAGTGCTACTAGTCCATAGTAGTGGCTCGCGGGGTTATGTTTTTTTTTTATGTACGGCCTGTTTGAGGCGCCTATAGAGTTGATAGAGTTTTATTACTATCTCGATTAGTGTTACTATCCCCGTTGCAGGGTAACCTAATATTTATACTATTGATTGCACTAGCAATACTATTTAGTAAATGTCCGGCCATAGTATTAATTGGTTCTAGATTCCTGGTGATTTGCCACTGACTCAGTGTAATAGATCTGTTTCTCTTCAAAGAACAAATTACATTGTGATATCTAACTCTATTAGGGTTTAGCTCTCGCTAGCTAGCAAATGTTAATTACCACCCTTGTAGCTATTAAACTAGGACTAAGATTAAGCGGTTTTGTTCTTAAAATTTTAAAGTTATGTATTGTTGTAGTAAGCCGACTGACATGAATGATAAATGAGTTATTCTTTTGATCGCAGTTACTATGTACTAATAACATTGTGTATTGTCCTATTAGGAGTATTAGTTGCTGTCCTGTTTTAATGAGCTACAAGATTTAGTGTTTAAGCCTATAACCTAAGTGTGTAGATTATAGCTTGTTCCAAGGTTCTTCAGACCAGACTCATTTTAGGGGAGTTATTTATATAACTAAATACATATACAAACCATATATAATATTGATCAATTTTTGAAAGAATACATAAATTCCTATTTACCAAAAATACAATTTACCAATATATTCACATATATTTGCAGGCGAGGGCCGATAATTTTAATTAATAATGCTCTACATTGCGAGTATATTATATATATATATATATTACATATATAATAAATGTGTTAACTATATTAATAAATATAAAAATGAATATATAATATACATAATATACATTTATTATTTATAGCAGTTATTGTTTTAACATTTATTGATTTATATTTATAAAATGAATGGTAGATACGAATGTATTAAGTTAATTAATTAGATACTCATACAAAAATGTTTTTTGTGATACTGTAGTGTAAACTAGTAATGTGTCATCCTTGACAAGTGAAATAAAACCCTTCAAGGCCCTCTTAGATACGTCAATGGCAGGTCATGAGAACAGATTGGAAGGCTTCAGAGAAATACCACACTATTTTTCAGACAATTCAGTAAAACAGCCGCAAAGATCCTAGTTTTTATCTATTTTACTGGAATGTCAGTAAACTATCTTGTATTTTGGTGTATGGTCGTCTTTGTATATTTATCTGTTTATTTATTTATTTCACTTGGTTGTAATCTTCAGGGTTATATCTGAGATTTTATTCCGGGGATATTTAATATCTATATTTTAAACTCTAGTTTAGATTACTTGTACACTCCAATTTTCGTATTTAGGGTCTTATCTGACAATTATAAAAGCTACTAGATATAATTTCACGTATTTACACGTCAGGTAATGTGATATGCAGCTGTCAATTTTGATATGTTTTATCAAAATCTACAAAATGACACAAATAAAATAGTAAAATGTTATCGATGTTAACTGCAAAATTTAATTAAATTAAATTTAAATTGTTTTCTAAAATGATTTTTCAAAGAAAACTGAATTGTTGTTGTGTGTTATTTTTTTAAATTAATTTGGTTCACCACATCTTACTGTCCATACATGCTAATCACAAAATTTACACTAATAGAGTTTTGATTATTACCCTAGAATTAAGATAAAATGTACTCACATTTGCACGACGGGAGAGTGTGAAAACTATTTAGGAATTTCACCCTCATCCATAAAACCCAGTCACCATTTGAACCTTAATTCCCTTCACTAATAAACCAGACAATACAAGATTGACGCCTTATATTATGTTTTTTAGCAATCTGTCTTACTACCCGTCTGGGTCATACGCTTATATACTAACTACACCAATGGTTTTAGGGATTAGGAAGGTTATATTTAGTGGTAAAGTACCAGAATTTTTGTGGAGGGAGGATCATAAAACAATTTTGTAAAAACCACCTTCATTACACTCGACCGAGATTTGAACCTCACCTTCCCGTCATTGGCAGTCTAGTCTACTGCGAGAGTAGCGCGTTATAGTACTCGGCAAACAAAGTGGTTTTAAACCATGTATATTTCGATGTGAGTTCCTATCATTCGTGAATAAAAAATGGGGCCCCTTTTTTTTCTTTTTTCAAAAATCCATTATTAAGAAGCGGCTCGTGAAGTAGGGTTCTGGGGCACCACCCTCCCTGCAAAAAAAAGAAAAAAAAAGAAAAAAACATATTTTGAAATTCATACCAATTTTCTCATATTTTTTCATTACATAGTGAAAAACATAAGTAAATTTAAATATCGTTATATCTTTTTTCCCATTTTATTGAGGAAATTAGAAAAACCACAATCGTACCAGCGCGTGACATAAAACGCGCGTATGTTAACAAGCTTTGTGCTTGCTGGGATTGTTTGGAAGTGCCCTCCGAGCACTGCATGAGTCACAGAATGTTTGCCATGAAAACCTTACGTTACTTTCTTTGACCAAGTTTTTGGGGCTGAGATAAACTGTGGCCTGCTACCAGCTGCAGTCGGCTGGCTGGCTCATAGCTAAGGAAAGTCGTTGCTTTTTTTAGTGTGTAAGTGTGACGTGTTTACGTTTGTGTTTTTGATTATTTTGTGAATAATGAAAGTTTTCAATACTAAAAACTTGATTTTGGTTCTTTATCATCAGAATAAAAGTTTGAAATTAAAAGCAATGGAAAAGCAGTGATCAAATTATATTTAAGAAACACCATGAGTGAAGACAGATTGAATGATTTGGCCGTGTTGTCTGTAGAACAGTCAATGATTTGTGAGAAATCAGACAAAAACTGAAGATTAGATTTTTTCAAACGATAATCTTAAAGATACACTAATTATATTTAAAGTAAATTGTGTGTATAGTGTTCAAGATAGTGCTAAGAACCTATTTATATATTTTTGTTTACTGGTGTATGTCTGTGGATTTTACAATAGGCAATCTTCGACTTTGAACCAAGTGAGTTTTTACACTTTTATATATATAGTTTTGATTTACTTTTATTAACTTTGTCTTTTTTATACTTTTTACAGTGTAGTCGGTCAAATAAATATAGGATGGTATCAGGTTAATATGAGGAAAGGTGTTGTCTAGCCAATTTAACAATTATCAAGAGAGAGCCCTCATTTAAGACTTACTCACGAGCCGCCACTGGCACTGTACAAGGAAATTTTCTAATGTAAGCAAAAGTTAGCGAACTAAGAGAGTGTTTCTAAACTCTCTGCCAAAACTTAAATCACAGCATCTATGGTCAGAAAGAAACAGAAACCCCGGTAAAAACTTGTCCAGAAAAATAATCTTGTATTACTAAAATAATTTGAGTTGAAGTTAGACGCAACAACCCTGAGAGTACGCAACTGTAAGTACGTACGTGTAGAGCAAGTTGCATACCATTAGACAGAGTGAAGTGCCTGGCCACGAGCAACGTGTCTGAAAGGTAATCACACGTCGAATGCAACTGACAGATACTGTTGTGACACATTATGTGCCCACATAGTGCTATGCAACTTCTTGTACACGTACGTACTTACAGCTGCCTACACCCGGAGTTGTGGCACCTAGATTCAACTTAATTATTTAGTAATACAATATTACTTTTCCGGACAATTTTTAGTAGGTTCTCTTTTTCTCTATTCCCATAGATGCTGTGATTTAAGTTTGGACACAGATTTTAGAAACACTCTGTGTAGACACAAAAAAAATATATTGTTTTGTCTGCTATTAATTCATCTTGGAGTGTAGTACATAACTGTCAGAATTTTAAAGCTTACATCATTTTGAACATCATCGACCAACATCAATGTTATGGATATTTTTTCGGTATTTTTTTTTCCTCCAATGATTGAATAATTTTGTTTCTTGAAATGTTTTTATAAGCCAATTTCGAGATTACTCTTGTGTTACTAAAAATAACTTTTCAAAAAAATTGATTGAAATCAAACACAGCTTCTTAAAGACTTGGGTTTGAACCCGAGTAGGTTTTGAAAGTTTTGTTATCAAATAACGTGAAATTAGAATGGGCTTCATGTGTTTCAGACGTTGCTAAGACACTCGTGTTGAATGTGATTTAAATCAATATAAAAATTGAATTTCAAAAGTAAAGGAGTTTTAATAATTTAATTAAAAAACAAACATAATTTCTTCCATGGTCGATCTCGCTAAAGGGAGTATTTCCTACTTTGAGTGTCTTTATAAAGATATGTAGGAGGTTCCTGGTGCTGAAAAGTGAACGAAAAAAATACACCTCATATAAAATCACAGCAAATGCTATTTTTTCTAACCCATCTTGTCTTACTACCCATTCGGTTAGTAATAATTTTATTCGCGCTAATGAGAGAAGGACGAGAAAATGTATTCATATTCTCTTAGAGGGAGATAAGTTAACCATGAATGAAAATCTGCCCTAAGTACACCTGACCAGGCCTCGTCACCAGAAAAATAATCTATATGATCGAATACATTGAAATGTGACACCTGGACACGAGAGTATAATACGGTTGTGGCTTTATGTTGCCAATTCTCATTTCCGTAATTATAAGAATTACACCCCAAGCTTCACCTTTCATATATATTTAATTGTATAACGTTGAATTCTTCCATATAAAACTATATGAAACTTACATTTAGTAGGCGTGCCCACCGATTCGAGTAATATAAGCTAATAGAAAATAAATTATTATCGTTTGCTAATATATGAGCAGGTGACCGGAGATTTTTATCCTTAATTATTCTTGTTGTAACCCAGACTTTTATAAGTTAGGAATCAAGCTGATTATAAATCCAGTGTTAGGAGAATCAATACGATATTTTTTCAAACAATACTAGTATATATTTTTAATTTTGTGGAAAAAGAACTAGGTTCAAAAGGTGAGCATGATTTTGTTTTGCACTGAAACCGACTCGAAATCTATATGAACTGGCTGGAGGCTCTTTCCCTCTTTCTATCTCTCTCATCCAGCGCAAAACTGCCGCACAATAGAATGTAACTTCCGGTAGGACCCGAACACACAGTTAGGTAGACAGATAGACACGAACACTGGAAAATAGGGACGGTCGGGGTGTGGGGAAAGAGCGGTTTGTGGCCAGCTCGCTCAACGTTGGCTGTTTTTTTTACCTTCAACCATCCTCCCTTTTCCCCTAGGCCCCGCACGTACAACCCTGGGCCACTATTTAGTCAGAGGGCTAAGCCAGAACCCGGGCGAGATTGGAGCGATGGACAGAAGAATACATTGCCCCGTGTTTACACAGTATAAATGACAAGTTAAAACTTTTCCTCCTAGTCTGACTGGAAATCATCGCACTTCTACTAAAGTCTCCTCCCTGTCCTCCCCCCTCCCCCTCTTCGCTTACCCCGTTCACTTCCTACAAAGCTCTTCCCCTCGCTCATTGCAGAGGAGTGGAGAACTCTGTCACTGATAATGGTTGGTTTCTGAAACACTGTTACCTGTCATATCGTCACAGATTAACTTCCAAAACCTCGTATGCCTAATTTAAAGTTGGAAGGTTTTTAACCGTACCCAAACATTTATTTTTAGGGGAGGGAGATTTTACCTCCGGTATCCCACAGCCAAATCTCTCTATAGGAGTTGACAAAAAAAAATTCGTAAAAGCATTTATTCTCATCGTGTCTTAGTACTGTAATATTTCGGTTTATCCTCAATTTTTTTTTGCACATGACTTACTACCCGTTTGGATTACGTGCCTATACAATAATCACGCTAATATTTTTAGGGATGAAGAAGACTATATTTACAGAAAGTGTACCCGCATTTCCGTGGAGGTATAATGGAAAACCTATTAGGAAAAAATACCTAAGTACACCTGACCTAGACTCAAACCTCGATCTCCCCATCCTCGGCAGTCCAGTATACTTCGAGAGTGACGACTTAGATCATGTGGCCAACAACGCAGGTATACCCATATATTAACTACGTCGATGGGATAAGTATGAGAAAGTTAGAACTTTAGGGAAAATATTTCCACATTTGTGAGGAGGGATAATAAGAACATATTTAAGAAAAAATAAACTCGGTACACCCGGCCGGGATTCATAACAGCTATCTACTTGTCACCAGAAATCCAGTATAGCGTTGGGATATCCCGAGATGGAAGTTTTGGAGGAAAGGCCCAGTCCTTGTTCATGGGAAAGATACAAAAGAACAAGGAGAGGAATAGGAAGAAGAAAAGAAGAACAAGTACCCCGAGGAGTTATCTAAACAATTAGGAGAAAGGAAGGAGGCTGGGGTGTAGAGGAGAAGAAAGAAGAAAAGGCTGTGGTAGAAGAAAATAACTTGAGTGACCAAAATGACTTAGTGAGTCCGAGCCAGATATACAACAACTTTGAGGAGGAGCAACATACCTTACATCTGGCTATGAGAAGGAAGCATCCATAGCCTTTTACACCCCTGAGACTCTAGATAGGATACAACTAAGGCCAATGAATCTGCCGACGGAGGTAAAACCACTTCTCGAAAAAGTCCATAAAGTCTTCAAAAGGAGGAAGGAAAAGCTCAAATTGAGTAACTCTACAAACACTTTATGAAGGCAAACTGTTGGATAGCATTCGACTCGAAGGAAGCTTGGCCCGGATGTTATGTGTTTACTCACAATCCATAATGTACGAAGGCAATGGTATGATAAAAATTGGCCAGTTTAATGTAATGTGGAATAAAACCGCTATGGAAGAAATTAGAAAAGTGACAGAGGACTTGAGTTTGGACATAATTTGCGTGCAGAAGCCGTACAGTACTGTAAGTGAAATATTTCTGCAGACTCCAATAAAGTCTAGAATTGTCAATAGTGTTTCGTCGTCCATGAACCCAATAGTAATCTTCATTACACATATGACGGTTCCAAGAGTAGCTCAATACTGAAACGAGAAGGTCATGCGTCGAGATAATAACAGATAAAGGCGCATTCATCCTGGTCAACATACACTTCCAGTACAAAGAAGATATTTAAAAATACTTGGAGCAAATGTATGTTATAGATGACGTCTATAAAGGTATCTCGGTTGTGATCCTCGCAGATAAAATGCGATCTCACCCCTGTGGTTCAGTGATGTGTTGAGAAGGCCGGATGGAAGGAGAGGTGGATATCGGGCATATGAGGGAGGAGAGAAGTTAGAAGAGATAATAGTGGAGAGAAGGCTAGAGGTACTGTATATGATAGGGAATCCACCCACCTATGTGGGGAGAGCGGAAGCAAGCTCAAATATAGATGTCACGCTCTGCAACCAAGAATCGATTGGGATCGTTAAGATCTGGAAAGTACTGGACGGGTTGACATTTAGTGACCATAACTTGATCACTTTTGAGATTGAAGGAAATTTAGGGCTGCAAGCTGAAGTAGGACTAAGACCTAAATATAAACATACGCAAAGCCAATTGGGTGAGATTAAAGAGAGAACTGTAGCTACTAACAGAGATAGAAAAAGTAGGCAAGGTAACTGTGAAAGTGAAGGAGCATATGGGAGCCATAAAAAGGGTGATGAGGGTGGCTATCCCAATATTAAAGGAAATATTAAAGATAAGTAATAATCCCTAGAGTGAGAGACTCAGAAAATGTCGTAAGGAAATGAGGCAGCGAGGAGGAGATACCATAACTATCAAGAACCTTGGAGTCGTGGCATGTTACTGGATATCTACCAAAGGAAGAAAGACGAGTGAGAATCTGCCTTGAGGCTGGCTAATAGGGAAAGCTAGGAGCGATATGTTCATGAGGAGCTTATAAATAATCCTTGGGGCATACCATTTCAAATAGTGACCAGAAAGATAGGGCCTCCAGCTGTGATCTCGATACTGAAGACTCAGGGCGGGGACATGACTTCTGTGGGGAAGAATCGGCAAAGTTGTTG
Organism: Timema californicum; assembly: GCA_902141385.1. Classification (NCBI taxonomy): domain Eukaryota; kingdom Metazoa; phylum Arthropoda; class Insecta; order Phasmatodea; family Timematidae; genus Timema; species Timema californicum. The sequence goes on from CABFOW010000678.1 coordinate 189,076, forward strand.
CTTGAAACTCTGCTTCCAGGCGATAATGTGGAAGATGATGAGGAACAAGAAACTGCAAGAATGGAAATGACGAGGAACTACGACAACAAAGTAGAGACAGATTCAATAACACGGGACGATATTATAAGGTGGGTGGCCAAAATGAAGATTGAGAAGGCACTTGGACCTGATGGAATCAGAGTTAAGGTCCTTCAGAAAATAAACGAGCAAGTAGCGCCCTTCCTAGCTAGTTTAGTGAGTGAATGCATGGACTAGGGCCGAGTGTTTAATGTATGGAAACAAAGTACGGTTGTCATTCTTAGAAAGGATAAAGACAAGGATCCGCAGCTCCCTAAGTTGTACGGGTCAATTTATTTATTAAATGTATGCGGAAAACTTCAAGATAAGATCTTGTGCAACAGATAAAGAAGTATCGTGAGATCATTGGCATGCAACAGCAGCAGTACGGCTTTAGGTGAGGCAGATATAAGGAGGACGCTATCTGTGAGGCCATGAAAATTGTTGATAGAGCAAGTGGGAAATATGTTATTGGGATATTCGTGGACATATTGGAAGTATCTAATAATTTGTGGTGGTCATCACTACTCAAATTGTTAAAGGAAATAGAATAGCCGGGGAGTCTCTACAGAGTTTTTATGGACTACTGTAGGGAGAGATATGCAATCCTGAGATGTCCAGAAATATCAATAAGTAAGAAACTTACGAAAGGCTGTCCCCAGGGATCGGTCTGTGTATCAATATTTTGGGACGTAGGACTCGAACCGGGTACGGTGGGCGTGGACACCTTTGCAGATGATTTGCTAATAATTGTTGAAGCCAAGTCAAGATTGGAACTTGAGACCAAGAGTAATGCGGTTCTCGCTGGTTTGTACTTATGGTGCAAGAAAGTGAAATTAAATTTGGCACCTGTGAAGAAGACATATGTGCTGTTCAAGAGAGCGCTGAAGAGAAACCCTTTGATAAGGATTGACAGGTAAGTGATTAGACGAAGTGTAAATACCAGTTATCTAGGAGTTACGTTGGATAAAAAGCGCGGTTTCATTATGCTTGTGGAGAATATATGTGGAAAAGCCTTAAGACTAATGAAAAGATTATTAGCATAGTGCAGAGTCAGGTTATACGGCCCAGGCTTTGTATACGGATTTACCATCGAGCCTTATTAGTCTCCATCGTGGGTTATGGGGTCAGCACTTGAGCACACTGGCTCAGACTGGTACGGGTTAAAAGGAAGATCCAAAGCCTACATATAAATATTCTAATATGGCTATCTGGAGCCTATAGAACAATTTTGTGGGGATTTACGCATCTGGCCACTAGACCTAGAAATAAGGAAGAGAGCGGCTATGTACTGGCTACAGAAAAGGGAGTCAGACAAGCTTGCTAAACTGACAAGGGAAGGAATAATAAATGGTATCCAGGTGAGGGAAGCGTTGCTGGACGAGTGACAGACGGACTGGAAACAAAGCACAGCTGGAAGGAGAACTTATCAACTCTTTCCTGATGCCAGAGATCACCTAAAACTAAAATTGTTACAGCCTTCCCCAGGGCTAGTTCACTATATCACTGACCATGGGCCATACAGGGCTGTACTCTACTTAAGATGCTTGACAGAAGACAGACTATACGAATGTGAAAGGGAGGCTATTCCCGAACACGTCGTACTGGAATGTCAATTAACGGTAAAAGAGAGGGAAACAATGCAAGTTCTATTACAGGTTGGAGAAATTTATCATATATTGCGTGACGTAGATAAGTGGGGTCTCCTAGATGCAATCGCGAACAACGTGTCAAAGAGAGAAAAGGATAAATATACAGCAGACATGAATACAAGGAGACAGGTTATACAAGACGAGAAAACTGTAGACAGACAAGGTTGTAAGACCAGTGACGACAGTGACACTACAGAAGGTGACGAATCGACATCAGAAACAGAATCAGAAGACATATTATGAAAGTGGTACCAAGACTCAGATGAGACAAAAGGTAGATATTACCGGCTTGCAAAGTGTAATGGGATGAGGAACTTCTGGTAATCCGGAGCTTAGCCGAGGAAGGCTCCCTTAGGACACCAGTAGTGGAAACTGCTGAGGCACCTGAGGGAATTAGAATAATCGAATAACATCAAGAGACGGAGAAATAAAACCCTCAACTAGCATGATCTGGCCCACTTGGCAACAAGTGATGTGCTGAACTGGGGTGGTAGGGCTTCCAGTTCATCAATAATTCTTCAGTGACTGGTATCAGTAAATGAAGAGACAATATGAAGAATATCAAGATGCTCTGCGACCNCTGACCGCCAAGTTTCAAGAAATATATTAGGTTAAGTTAGTTTTAGTTTTCTATTTTCTATTTTATTATGTTGTATCATATTTAGTTTTAGGTCCAAGGTAGTGGTTTTAGCTGGAGTTAGCTGGAGTGAGATCTCCTGAAGGGTGCTTCCACAGGTGGTGGATAGGAGGATGCTCGCCTTCGCGGGGGCTCTTGCCGATCCAGGGACTATTAGATCTGGAAGCGGTGGGACACCCATTGGGGCAGGGTATCGCGGGCGTAAAATACCCGGGGTAGACCAACCAGTAGGATAAAATTAGAAGATGGGGAAATAGGGGCACTTAGATTAGGAGCTATAATTAACACTAAATTAAATAATATATGTATGTAAATTGAATAAACTATCAAATTAGCGGAGGTAGAGAAACAATGTAACATAGGCCCTGAGTTACAGTCCAGGCCTCAGAACAGAAAATAAGGATAAATGAATAAAATTAATAAACTCAGTCTAATACTTGGGAGTGATGGGTTGGATCAGTGGTTCACAACCTTTTATAGCTGACGCCCCCTTGGTAGATCATAACATCCCTAAGGCTCCCGTTCCCTATTTTTTGGACAGTTCTAAGAAATTCCTTTAAAAAGTTTTTTTTAGTCAATTCTTTAATTTATATAAAAACACATGTAGCATTGTCAGCGTAATGGTACAGTTAAAATGACTGAAAATTAATGTAATGGTTGGCACTGCTTTGATTTTATCAATTATTTTCATTTAATTATTTTCAATACCCCAATAAAAAAAATTCTTACTTTGGAAAAGAGATTGGAATAAAGAACGTCTTCAATTCTTAGCTCAGCTTAAACGTTATTTACAAATGGTTCTATGCCCCCTCACCCTGGAAGTGCTTCATGCCTCTTCAGGGGGGCGAGTTTCCCATGTTAGGAACCACTGTGTTATCTCATGCGACTACCGATAAAGGTATATCATTTTCGAAACAACTTAAAATGTTTTAGATAAAATATTAGCCCAATATAGGCTTACAGCGTATTCGGATATAACGCGGTGAAGATTATGTTTCCCGAAATAAATAAACACGCTTCCATTTAAATTAGACCAATTGGGTTTTTAAAATTAAGGTAGCTGTAGTTTGATAAATTTCTACCAGTATCTACTACAAGGAACTTTATATCAGACTGGGATTATATTTTAGAGAGTGGCATGGAGTGTTTCCTGCATAATCAAAGTTATTCTAGAGCAAGGGTCACCAAACTCAATGAATATGGAATCTAATTTCAAATTGTTTCACGGATTACCCAGTATACAAATTTGCCAAGCGCGTAATGGCTATTATTTTAACCAGTAGAGAGGATTTTGCACAAGGGTTCTGTGGCTTTGATTCATAATGGTAATATAGATAACTTAACTTTGTTTTTAGAACGCTTCGTACCAAAATGATCTTGTTAATCCTAGATAATACAAGGATCATCTTTAATTCTAAACAAAATAAAATACACATACATATTTTTTTAAATGTTGGCTTGTAGCATACTGAGAAGATTGGTATTCACTTTCGTCCACCATTGATTTCATGATTAATTTACCAAACTTATCCGAAAGCAGTTATCAAAATTTTTCAACTTCTGTATTTGTTTTTAACCGCCTGCAATTGTAAGTGATTACTCAACAGTTAGGGCAGAGTAATATCTTCATTCAGAGGGCAACCAACACCAACCAGAATAATTGAAACCACACATATCTTGAGCTCGAGGCAACCATCTTCAATGATAGTTCTCTTTGGGATGTACAAAGTAGATTTCTGGCATAAGACAACGAACATGCCATTGTGATATACCGGTAACTCGTGATCTACCGTTTAACGACCCCTGGTATACATTTTAGTTTTGAATAGTTTATTTATTATTTATTTGAGGTATTTGACGTCCACTTTCTAAACTTACAGCACAGTAAAATTTCTATGAGTGAGTGTGAAATAACCTATTAATTTTACCGGTTAAGGTAATTTTCACATACCTTCTAGGGTTATTTTGTATGCAAAAATCTACATGGAACTGACGGATTTACTTCCCCTCCGGAGGAGTTTGTTCTAGGGAATTTTATCGCTTAAAAAATCAGTCAACCACGGCTGTGTTTGAACCCACGATCATTGGGTCTTGAGGCAAACAAATTAGCCCAAAACCACCAAATTTGACTGTAAATAATTCTCATCCCTTAGTAGAACAATAATTATCTGGGTTTCAACCAACTTTCATTCCAATGTGAGACATGTAGAGCAGAGGTTGTGTTTGTTTGGTCAAATGGTGACCGAGTAGGAGATAACTTTTCACGGGTTCAGTTTTTAACAAGCTTTATTTATCACTTAGACCCTTCCCACTTAACCACCCCGTTGCATTATTATTTTCAACAGACATATTGAAGAATCATCATAGATTCTACCATAAAATATGAGTGACTATCGACATTTTTATGAGGAATAAATTAAATTAAAAAAAATTCAAAATAATATATAGCCTATGTTACTTGCTGATAATGTAGCTTTATATTGGTGAAAGAATTTCTAAAATAGGTCCAATTGTTTTTGAGTTTATCCATTACAAAAAAAAACTTTCGTCTTTATAATATTAGTATTGATGGGTGAAAAGTAGGTCCACCCTTTCATAGTGATAAATTAACGGTCGGCGACTGGATGTTGTGCCTGTCTTAGTCTTAAATTTGATTATAAGGCATATGAAGCTACGACAGGTCTAACAAGCCAGTAGTGGAAAATATTATATCTTTAATAAAAAACAAACTGACCCATGCCCACTGGCTGGAGACTTTAATGGATGTATGTAAAGTTTTAACAAGCTCTGCCAAACATGATGACACTGCAAGACACAAAAATGATTGTAACGTTACCTGAAGCAAAGTTGCAAGTTATATCAAAACGTACCTTAATTATGCTAAAATATCATTTGATGCTTTGGAGTACTCGCCAACTTTGTGACTAATGAGTAGAGTTTGGTGTCGTTAACAATTTGTGCTTGTTTCACATATCAGTAGACAGGAGGATAAAGGTGATAGTCACGTAAGACCTCCCGGGTCAGAGTCAATTAAATTGCAATGAGATAGCGCTGGTGAATCAGAGCTCTTCAACTTTATAGAGTACCGGTACATTAGACTGAATGTAGTCGCATATCCAGTTCAGGCTATCTGTCATGGTTTTCTTTTTTCTACGCTTCTAACTACTCGTCTGAGCAATATCTCACTACACCTTCGGGTTATACGGTTATACATTATGTAATATTTTGATCATTTATTATTATTATTAATAGCACCGCGTCTTACTACCCGTTAGGGTTATACGCACTTACACTAATGTATATGGTAGGGTTATTGTGAGATGAAATGGAGGACCTACAGTTTAACGTGGGATCCAAACCATGGTGGTGGAGGCGGCCTGGCATTCCACACATTCACAAGTTGTGATTAATACAAGTCTTGACAGAGGATAAGGTTTAAGGGATGTGGAAAGTTAAATTTAGAGAAATTCGAAAATGTACCCACATTCGCGTGGAGAAAGAGTGGAAAATCATGTTGAAAACGTCAAGGCCCATGAGAGAGATTTTTATCAGAGGGTTTAAAGTATTTTCTGCTCCACTTCCATTTTCAATTAATCCTGTCTAAAAATATAAAAATAAATGGATCTGAAAAATTGAAAAGAAATATAAAAAAAATATATTATAATAGTTTATACTTTTATATCTTTAAGAAAATGGGGAAAAATTACAAATAAAATTATACCTACATATATTAATAATTTGGTATTGGTTCTGGTAGTAGTACTAGTAGTAATGTGAATGCTAGTGTTAAATATAATTGCAAACATTTTCTGAGATACCAGTAAACTCCCAGGCCCTTTTTTAGACCCCCGGGCCCGAGTATGAAATATCCCCTGAACCCACTTCTCATAGGGCCTCCCTCAGTTCACACGACTAGAATTTGAACCCAGAACTCCTCGTCATCAGCAGACCAGTCTATTGCGAGAGTGACGCCTTAAATCCTTCGAAATAAGAATTCTTAACCACGCTAATGGGTAAGTGTGAGTAATATAATATAATTGAGAGAAAATATATCCGTATTTTGCAAGGCTCTAAATTTGGAAACCATTTAGGTAAGATCACCATTAGTACACTCGACAAAGATTTAAACCACTACCTCCTCACTACCAGAAAACTAGAATAGATGAACTTGACGTTTGATCTGTGTGTCCTCCAGTGCGGGAGTGTAGGCTTAAAAGTTTTCTTTATAAAAATATTGGAAACGGGGCTCTAACTATTTGTTAATGTCAACCTCTGCGCTATACATGGTGTGTTAATAATCATTACAATTAATGTATTTCTTGACAAAGAAGAATAGGTTCGAATCCTGCTGAGCGCATGAAGGAAATTGATGTGACTTCCCCCAATGATAAGGTGAGTAGGTGACCTGGTGGTCTAGGAGTAAGATGTCGGACTTCTGTGCTGGGGGTCCAGAGTTCAATCCTCGGTCCTGGCACAGATTTATCTGATTGCCAAAGCCTTTCTTCACCTCTCACAAAACGTGTATTAATCACAACTTGTAAATGTGGGGAATGCCACCGTGGTTTGGATCCCACGTTAAACTGTAGGTCCTCCATTTCATCTCACAATCACCCTACCATTACACATTAGCGTAAGTGCGTATAACCCGAACCTTAGGTAACGCGGGGATGATAATAAT
>CABFOW010000678.1:196195-224109 GCA_902141385.1 Timema californicum
ATAATAATAATAATAATAATAATAATAAAGTGAGTAGTATTTAGTAAGAGGCAGAGTACTTGAGCGAATTAGTGATTTAAGTTCACTGACAAAAAGGATTGAGCTATCGTAAGACAGAACACCTAATAATAATAAAGTTATCCTTTTCGCTATATAGATTATTTTCAGTGGCGTGTTGACAGGGTTAGCAGAGCTTGTTTAAACTGTCACGGTAAATGGATTATAATCACTCACTAAGACAGCCATTGGCCAGTTATCAAAGAACATACAATTTCCATACGAGGTATATAGAGCAAAGCCCATGTATATAATTGGTCAAATGGAGAACAAGTATGCAAGAACATATCAAAGGTACAGTTTTAACAAGCTCGGCTTACCCTGGCAATACTCAGCGCCACGCCACTGATTAATTCGTCAATACTCCCTGTGCTCAAACATGTAGCTAAATGGCCTTCATCAAATATCTGCGGCAAAGTTCATCATGTCTATATATTGTTATTTCTATAATTTTTATTCAGAATAAAACTGTCAAGAGGATTTAATTTGGAGGATGAAACCACTTTCAATACACTCAACAATAATGAGGCTTATTCGAATTGATTCTATATGTACGAATACCACAACGCTTCAAATAGTTTCCACTATAATAATAATAGACATTTCTAATTATTATAATAGCTTTAGTCGAGGGGTTTTCAGCTGGCGGCCCACAATACCATTTTTTTTATCCCACGAATTTTTTGGGGAAAGTAATCCATAGTATTAAAATTGATGTCTTTAGTTGAGAAATATAAAGTTTATACTTGCTTCGGAAAAATCCATGAAAGCTCCAATTGATGTTCATGTTTAATTCCTTTATTTACATCTGCTGTATTATATTGACGGATCAAAGCTGGTCTATTTTAGTCGGATAATTAATTTAGTATGTAGCCAAAGAGATTTAAATTACCACGTCTTATTTCCTTCAAAATTAAATACCTGTTCTCGTTTTTTCATAGTTTGACAAAAATTAGCCTGGACACTTTTAATTTGGAAACCTCTGCTCTAGTCTATAGTTGGGTACTTCAATCAGAAAACTATACAAGTATTTTGGTAATATTTTGTTCCCTCTATTTGGTTTTATATAATTTAATCACCTCGCGTCTTACTTCCGGTTGGGGCCTTCCGTTCATTCACATACATGGGGGAAGGATTAGGAAGGTACACTTTTTGAGGAAATGTTTCCGAATTCACGTGGAACGAGAGTGGGAGATCGTTTGGGAAAATGCAAATCAGTACAACTGACTTACTACACCTTGCCGGGATTCAAGCCACAACATCCCCATCACCGATAAAATTGACAACACAGTATCTTACATGTGCAGGTACATCATGTATACATATGAAAGTAGATCAATTAATTCTTATAACCGTAAAAAAAAAGGTATTGTGAGCATACTACATCTATCTACGCAGTTTAATGATGCAGGATAAAATGAAAACAGACTATGATTAAAAAAATAATCATTCAATTTGGCTTCCGGAAACCAAACAAAACATGAAATACAAAGCAATTATTTATACAGAAAAAAACTACAAATTCAAATTCTGTTAAATGCTTATATAATTTAATGCCAAACACTAAACAATCAATTACTTATTTTTATATAAGTATTATTTGTAATTCATTACTTCAATAAATGGACATCAAGAAATTTGCAAATACAATTCCAACTGGTTCATGAAATTTGATTTTTAGGTATACAATTTACAAAGAAAGTCAAATGTTCCTGAAACTTGAATAATTAATTCTAATAATCGATGTTTGCCTATGCTTATTAGTTATATTTTAATTAAATTATATCACAATAATAATTATTGTAATGAGATCACGATTTATTCATTCATCTTAGTGAAGGAACCGATATATTTGTATTTGCGGTATGGAAGGTCCAATTTCTGAACTGTTTTATAATATCAGAACACGACTTACAAACTATTTTAATTCTAGAACAGACAAAACAATCAGCCTTATATCTTAATTAATTCACTGATCAAAGGAAAACCTCAATTTCATTTAATGGTAAAATTTTCAGCCAGCTTGGGAATAGAATTTTGACTAAATTGTCAGGCACGCTACTGCCTGAGATGAGGCTTAGGACTGTCAACAAAATCACTTATTAAAAGATTATATTGTAAAATATGATGGAGAGCTACAAAAATCCTATAACATGGGAATGTAGATTTAATTAAAGAGTTGTATCTTCAATAAAACGGAATTCTTTAATGTGTAGATGTAGGAAACGCGAGAAACTGTTAGTGTGTTTACAATTTTTATAAAAAAAATTGTTTGGCCAAAAATAAGAAAAATACTGCTCAAGTATAAAAACAGAGTTTAATTTTTTTTCACAAAGTGATATCAACAGTTGTTTAATATCTGTTATGAGTATAGCGGCATTAGATGACATACCTTTTAAATAAAGAAAAAAGTTATCATTAAATACTAGGACATTCTTAAAGTATATTAAAGAACTGTTGATATCACCATGTAAAGAAATCTAAGCTATATATTTGTAAAACAACAATATTTAATTTCTTTGGACTAAAAAGTTTTTATATAAAAACTGCAAAACACCTTTTGTTCGTTTCTCCTACACTCCCAGGAGTGCGCTAACGTGTCATTTTCAATATTTCTATAAATACAATCTGCAATTAATTATACAATAACAACCTTTGTGATATACTGATTACAGTTCGCGGTCCAGAGGTGCTGGGTTCGATCCGCAGCGCTCACAGATTTTTCTGTGATGCAGTGGGTCTGGAACGGGGTCAAATTCAGGCCCGTGAGAACAAAATGAGGAGATACTTTAGTACAAAAGTAGTGGCTCCGGTCTATAAAATTGAGATTAATAGTCGTAGATTTTGTTGTTATAACCACATGGCACCCTCTATACGAAAATGTTTTCACCATCTTCACCATCATAAAGCTGTCGGTATAGCTCGCTTGCTGCCTGACACCATGGATTTTTTTATTTATATTTTATTCATTATTTTATAATAACGAAGATTAATTATCATAATTTATTGGAATAATGTTTTACCTATAATTGAACGGAAATGAAATATGAGCAAAATGGTTCATTTAAATAAATTACCAAGTATAGTGTTTATATAGAAAATATTTTATCTCCATAATATGCTTTTATTTTAAATAGCGTAGGTTGCTGAAATAGGCGATTTTAAAATTTCAAAAACTTATGTAAAAAAACAAATTACTTATAACAGCGGTATAATATTTAAATTTGTTAAGGTATAATAACCACCTCGTAGAGTTTGTATGTCTGTCATGTAATGTTTGTCATGAGCATTAGCTATCTACCTCAGAGGTCTTGTCTGAAATTAAAAAGAAAAAAATTACTTGCCTCTTTACATGAAGATGTGCAAATCAAAGCTGAAAGTTTAAAATTGAGATTATACATTTTAATTAAATACAATCATTAAACTAAATCATTTCTCCCAGCCAACGTCGGGTACTTCAACTAATATAAATAATTTAGGGGTGTATAATATGTATATGGTGACAGGGTGAAGCCAAAACATTTAGACGATGAGTAACTTGAAAATTAACACTTCAAATGAAACGTAACCAACCTAGGATGCGTAGTTAACTAACGCACTAGTTTCGTGTTGAGCTAGACTGCTGAGGACGGGGAGATCGCGGTACGAATCTCGCTTGGGTGAACTAAGGATGGTTTCTACTAAATGTTTTTCCACTCTCCGTCCATGCAAATGTGGGTTAACTTCCTCTATATTCAACCTTGTAAATTCCTAACCCATTAGCATAATTAGTACTTAAGCGTACAACCCGAACGTATAGTAAGACGCGGTGCTACGTATTATTAATATTATTATTATTACTATTAATTGAAGAGTAAATATTCACTAGCTAAATACATCGGACATCAGACAAACCTCAGCACGTTTTCCATTACTTTCCTCACCATAGATCTTCTAATTGTTTCCACCCCACCCTGTATAAGCTAGGAGTGTAAAACAAAACCCTCCATGGCGTCATCCTACAATAAAGCCATAACACCGTATATTGGTGAAGACAATGCCAACTTCTGTGGCTAGATGGTGTCATTTGGTCAGCACAACAAACCCTTTGGCCGTTAATCTCAGTTTTCTACACCGGAACCACTACTTTTTCATTCAAGTAGCTCCGCATTTGTCTTCACGAGATTGGGTTGACCCCATTACTGACCCACAAACTGTCGTAAATTTAATCATACAACGTTTAGGAAATAAAAATTTAAAATGAAATGTAAAACAAAGTTTTATGATTACGAGAGTATTTTAAGGTAATATTATTTTTCTAACCCTCCCTTCAGTTTAACCTGACTTTTAACAAAACTCCAGCTCTTTAATTCATGATATTGGAATAACAGCGTAATATTGTTGTTTATTTAAGTCGATTCTGAATAGTACATAATTATATTGACCAGCCAAGTTTGGAGGTTTAGTTTGAGTGCTCACTGACGTGAGTGGCTCTTATGTTGACCGATTACGTATGTTGACCAATTGATCTTCATGATAACCGGTCAACCTAAAATAATGAGTGCAAACAAACAACCGATCGAGAAGAAATTTGTAACAATTTTAAACCCCCATAAGGTCGGAAATTGTGCAGATCTTATCTTCGTTTTGTTTTTAAGGAGGCCACCTTGGTAAGAGAGAAACATCCGAGCCAACGTTCATCTATAAACCAATATTTAATTCTACGAAGCGTTGTTTCCAAATATGGTTCACACCAAAATAATGTCGAAAAATTCTAACAGGGCTCTTTTTCCTTAACAACCTTATAGTTATATTTAATTTTTTTTTTTAATATTTTTTCTTCTACGAAAATGTAACACTAGCTCATTTTCTGCGAATTAAAAAAAAATACTTGCGTAGCTATGAGACTAGGCTTGACAAAAAAAAGGGTTCTAGCTTTCATTATAAATAAAGGAATTTTTTGATATGCTCACAACAATTTTTTTTAAGATAACTGAGAACTAGCAGGGAGTTTTTCTCTTCACCTTGAGATAAGAAGATTCATTGTTTTCTGTCCCCTCTTTCTTTTTGTGATGATAAGCGGTGGTTGTAGTTGAAGTGCGAAAGGGAGTTTAAGCTTAGAAATAATAGAGGAATAGTTTACTAAAACGACACAGACAATTGTATTTTAAGCCGTGTGGCCTGACGCCGATTGATAATTTCTCGCTATAAACTCTCGAGTGAGGTAAAACAACATGAACCTTTCTTGCTATGGGCCTCTACGGTCACTGATAGATAAACTCCCACACACGTTTCTCTGTTTGTTTTCAAAAGTTCTTCTATAGCGCGCCCCTTCACCGCACCCCCCAACAACCCATCCCCCACTAAATGTATTTGTTCTTTCAACATGTTACGGCCCACCATGTGCAAACAATAATATTTTACAAATGTTTGCCAATAATTTAACATGCTGTCTACGGTTCTATCGTTCGTGGTGTTATAGATCCTCTTACTACTCTTTGCACAAATAAATACGATTCCTTGTTTGTTTGTTTATTTAGTTTTTTTAGTTTCGTTTTTAAATTTACAGTCAAATATTTTGTTTGAGTTTTAGGTGACCGTCATTGAAAACACTACACTTTTATTTTAATGTAACAAACTTATTTTTGATTTACTAGTAAAAGATTTCACCCAAAAATATATACTTTGATTGGATTAACCCTTTGTGAGTAGAGATATATTTTTTCTAAGTAAAAAATATATACATACAGCACATATCTACATATTATATTTATGGAAAAGTATGTATACATATCCATGTATACATGTACAGTACATACATGTATGTATATATGTATAGACAAATTCATTCATATATATACATATATGTATATATACATTCATGCATATATAAATGATTTTATAATGTATTTAAATATATATATATATGTATACATTATATACGTACTCATACATACAAACATATTTGTATGTATGTATATAAGTGTTAAATATTTACACGTTATAGCCTACACAATGTGTTTTTATGTAAATTAATGTAGATTTTATAAAACTCATTAAACCATAATTTAGGATTTGTAAAAATAGAATGTCTACACATCTACCCTTGTAAATTATCCTTCTCAATTCGAATCTTAGCTAATTCAAACAAGCTTCGGTCCCAATTATTTCGAATTAACGAGGTTTTACTATATATATATCCAACACGCCTCCCTTCCCGTTCGGGTGTACTATATATATATTAATATATATATATATGTACATGAAACATACTGTATATATGCCCATGTATATACACATATATATGCATTCATATTATGTATATATCTTAAAATACAGTTCAATGATTTTATAAAATGTACATAAATTCACAGAAAAACACATAGTGTTGGCTACAACATGTAAATATTTAACATAAATAATTACTAGATTATTACAATTCTCTTTTAACTTTGAGTTTATAAATGAAAAAATATATATTTCAATTGACTTATATTGTGTTTTTTTTTCCCTCGCGTTTCCCATAAAATTGTGGTTGGATTATCCGGAACCTTGGACTGTCGGTTTGATCTGACGGAGTTTTACTGTACATATTCGGGCTGTATACATATGCGCGCTACTAATTACGCTAGTGTGTTAGGGGTGAAGAAGGTTGAATTTAAAAGGACGTGCACCCACATTTGAGTGGTTGCACAGTGGAAAAACTAGCTATTGAATAACTACCTTAGTATACTTAACTAGGATTCAAAACCCGATCTTACTACCCAGTATATATTTTTTATTCATAATTAATCCGAAGCGCTTTAGCTCACTGGAGGATTATGAATTTTACACATTTATTAAGAAACCTTTTTTATACAAATTTAAATATCAATTTAAGGTAAAACAATGTTTATATTATATTATATTATATTATTATTATTATTATTATTATTAGCACCGCGTCTTACTACCCGTTCGGGTTATACGCAATTACGCTAAAGTGTAATGGTAGGGTGATTGTGAAATGAAATGGAGGACATACAGTTTAACGTGGAATCCGAACCACGGTGGAGGCCTGGCATTTATATTATAAATTGTACACATTTATTACGTATATATTTTACACATTTATTGCAAGAGGGAAAACTTGACAATCAAAGTGGGTTATATGGTTAAGTTTAAAGTTTTATCGAGTGTGTACCACTGAGTTTAGGTTTCCGGGCTCATTTCTTGGCAAGGGTGAAAAATGTTTCATTGGATCAAATTAGGTCTTCACTTTTCTACGGTGATAAAACCCTCCTCGGTGGCGTATTTGGCTAACGCGCTTGTCGTGTTGAGCTCGACTGCTGAGGATGGGGAGATCGAGGTTCGAATTTTGGTCGGGTGAACTGGGGGTGGTTTTTCCTAAAATGGTTTTCCATTCTCACTCCACTCAAATGCGGGTTCACTTCCTCTAATTCAACCTTCCCAATTCCTAATCTATTAGATTAATTAGTACTTAAAGCGTATAACCCGAACGGGTAGTAAGACGTGGTGCTAAATATTATTATTGTATTATTATTATTACAGTGATAAATTCACTTTAAATTCATTTTAATCCAAGCCGGGGGCACTGTAGGTAGTTTTCCCCATGGTAGGTGTTGATTTTTCACTATCTCACTGCCTTAAAATTAGTGCATTTCTTTTCAGCTACCCTTAAACTTATATCTACCCCATTAGATTAATTTGTTTATAAGTACCAATAAAATATTGAGTCCATATATGAGAATCTTATTTTAAGCTAGTAATTATTATTATTATTATTAGCACCACGTCTTACTACCCGTTCGGGTTATACGCACTTGCGCTAATGTGTAATGGTAGGGTGATTGTGAAATGAAATGGAGGACCCACAGTTTAACGTGGGATCCGAACCACGGTGTAGACCTCTAATTACACACATTCAAAGTTGTGATTAATACACGTCTTGTCAGAGGTGAAGGAAGGGTTTGGCAATCAGATAAATCTATGCCGGGACCGAGGAACAAACCCCAGATCTCAGTACAGAAGCCTGACACCTTACCCCTAGAACACGAGCTCACCTTAAGCTAGTAATGATAGCAATACTTTACGTGCTGGCCTACATTCATTAGAAACCAAATTAATCTAGAATAGGGTACATAATACAAAATGCCCAACTGTAGGGTCATGCGTTTGAATATTCAGCAACACGTTCCAAATTAGGCAAAAACAAAACAATAATATAACTAAAACACCAACAGATATCGTACCGATAATCCTCTTAAGTCCGGATCAATGTTCGCATGGTCTAATGCGTCACTCTCTTGCTGGACGGGTTTGTTAGTGACGTGTATATAGGGGTTCTATTCTATTACAAGTCCAGTATACTCAGAATTATTTTTACTATTTGGTTTACCACTCCTCTTCCAGGCAAATTTGGCTATATTTCCTCCAAAATTATACTTTCCTCCTCCACATTCCTATGGCTTTTTATTTTACTAATCACATACGAACTAATTAAGTTAATGTGTTGGGTGTGAGTAAGGTTTCATTTACAGGAGTGTACCCTCACTTTCTTCGATGGGGAGTGGGAGAACATTTCTGAAAAATCACCCCCAGTATAATTGACCGGGTTTTGAACTCTGATATCCCGATCATCGGCCGTCCAGTCTATTGTGAGAGTGACACCTTAAAACAAGTATTAGACCAATGAAATTGGCCACTAACGTACAGTAGCCTCATGGCTTCTTTGGTGCTGAGTGACAGCTTTGAAAAGTTACCAGACCAAATTATGTATTCCTACGCCAAACCATATGATCTGCAAAAACATGTGTTTAGCAGCTGTCACTTCTGACAGTCAAAATTTAGGTGTATACCTAAATGTTGACTGTCAGAAGTCAGCTGTGATCTGTCAGTCAGCACCAAAGAAGCCACGGGGCTATTGTAGTTGATGTATGCTTATAATCTTAAAGAGGATTAAAAAAACACTCTTTTAAGCCCTTCAGCCACGTACCCCAAACAAACTACAAAATATCTTCAAGTTTTCCCTCTTCTTTTTCTAACAACTAGAATTCCTTCCAATTAGTCAACGCCAAACCGACTTCACTTTCAAACCGATATCGAAATACTCTTGACAAGTCTGTTGTTTTGTTATGTAAACATAAGGCGAGAAGTTCAGATGTAATATTTACTCCCCCACCCCTCCCTCCAACCCTTCACCCTCGCGAACAAACTGCTCACGTCTCAATCCCCACGACAATAAGTCTCAAGCGTTCTTGGCTGCAAGTTTAAAAGTTACTTTTAACTTGTTTCACAAATCTAATTTCATCTCACTAGAGTAGGGAGAAAGGTGAAGGGCTGGGGGGAAGGTGGGGGATATAAAGAGAGGGGAGGGAGGAGAATTAAAGGGAAATCTAAGAAAAGCCAACTTTACAAAATGTAATTTGTTTGTGATTTTATTATAGTGGAGTTGTAAACGGGACATTCCAGATACACCTCAATGTTTCTGTAACAACATCAAGCTGAGGAAATACAAGAGAAATTCAATTTATTTTACAAACAGGGATACATTTATAGACATAAATATATATAAACAAAATCTTTTAAGAATATATAAAATGTTAAGGAAATAACTTTTAATAGTTGTTATATTTATGTCTTGTAAAAAGAGTTTTAAAGAGTTTTTCATTAAAGAAAAGAGTTTGATTCTAGAAGGTTCTATGTAACTTGTTTGGTCATTAGGGCCACATTGAAATTTGACAGTATTGAGGAGGTTGTATTAAAAAAAATACGATACTATCATCTTAGGTAAAATAAAACAAGACAATTTTAAAATCCTGACTAAAGAAAATTCGATTGTATTTATTTGATGTAAAGAAAATTAAAATTACATATTTTTTTTAAAAAAAAGCTGTAAACAAACTACCTTTTTACAAACTTATGTGATGCCGACATTGCTCACATTTGGTGTGCCAATTTAACAATTTTTGGGAATCAACACCTTCTGAGTAAGGTGTAGAAATTTGGTATAGAAACCACATTTTCTAGTTTTTCCCAAACAGTTACCAATTTCAAAATATCATAGTCATAAATTTTGTATTCATACAACGTTTAAAAAAAATAAGAATCAGGCCGCATTTCGCATGTATGTTGGTCGGTTCATCAGAAAGGTCCATGGGCCACAAATTTGCCATGCCTTGTGTAGGGCATGTTCTGATATATTATCGCTCCCGTGGCTTAGTGGCAAGGAGCCCTGGTTTGAATCTGGGATCACTAGTGGAGTTCCTATTTTACTTTTGAATATTTACCTAAGTGTGCATTCCTCTATAAAATTAGTAAATATCTTAGTGTTAAGGTTGATTGTGTAATAATAGGTTTGTTGCTCTAAGTTTAACTTGCTTGTAAGTTGTGTGCTGCTCTGATCAAGACTGTGGAAAAATAGTTTTTCTAGGGGGTCCATTGTAGGATATTACTATAACTTAAGCCAATACAAGTTTGTATACGTATATAATTATGGACCCCGCTCCCAGAAGGCCCATAAAATTCCAGAGGGTTCCGGAACCCCCAACATCCCCTACCTAATCCTTATTTGCTTATAAGTTTGACATAAAGTGGCTCAATATTTTCTTTCACCCATGTCATAAAATTTTATATTAAATATGTGTTTTGAAAATAAATTAACAATTTCAATATTTCTAATATTTACCAAATTTAGTTCACTAAAATAAAATAAAAACAAGTCTTTAAAATTAAAATTAAATAAATTAAAGAATTTTTTTCCAAATCAGATATTTTATATCTTTGTCATAAACAAAACAGATGTAATACCCCATGCTTTAAAATATAAAATATAATAATTTATTATTACAAATTTTAATTAAAAATAATTAAGATATAATATAGGAATATGTTGAAACCTTTTGCCTCAATTTTGTTTTGAGATTCTTTTAAAATAATAAACTATCTTATTTCTTAAATAACGTGGGATTTCTGTAAATCCACAACTTGGTTCAGAACTTCAATAGGCCAATAAGGCTTAGGTCTTGAAACCAATAGAGTTACATTCATTAATTACATTATTATCTATGTGATTAAACAAAGTGAAATATCCGCTTCGGTGGCCACGTGGTATAATGCGTTACTCTCACAGTTCACTAGACTCTCGGTGACGGAGAGCTCAAGATTCAAATCTCGGACTGGTGTATCAAGGATGATTTTTCCAAAATGGTTTCCCACTCTATCTCCAAACAAATGCGGGTACACTTCTTCTAAATATAACCTCCCAAATTCCTAAAACCATTAGAGTAATTAGTACATAATCATATAATATGGGTAGGTAATAAGACGCGGGGCTAAAAAAAAAGTAACAAGTAGTGTTCCTAGAAATTTACTTTAAGGGTGGAACACAATGTATAAAAGTTATTATAGTAGTACATTTTTTCAAATGTGACCTTTAGCCACATTTCAGCTGTACAACTTTTTGATATCAACTCATAACCCTATGCCTTAAGTTTAATTTATACTTTTGACTCATTTTAGCTCTGCCCATTGTGTTCTAGGTTTTAATTAAAATTACTTGTGGAAGATGGGGGTGGGGGGGGGGAGTCAAGTTCACCCTCTGCTCCCTCTCATCCGTATCCCTTGAGTGCCCAATTGGACGAAACAATCTACTAGTTTTTTTTTTAGATACTTAACGTTCACATTCTGAACCGACTGATTATATCAGCACACGGAAATTTCTATGAGCGAGAGCAAAAAGACCTCTCAATTTTACCAGGAAAGGTATTTTCACATGCCTTCCAGGGTTATTTTACATGCAATAATTGATATAGGACCAATAACTTTACTTCCTCTCCGAAGGAAGTCGTGCTACGGATTTTTATCGTTACAAAATCCGTCGACTCTGGCTGGGTTTCAACCCGCTAACGTCGGTTCCTGAGGCGAACACTTTACCTCAAGACCACCAAGGTCGGCAGTTTATTAACAACATCTGTCGATATGGTCTAAGAAATCACTCTCGTGTTAGACTGGAGTGCTGGTGATAGGGAGATATAGGTTCAAATCCAGGTCGGGTGTACTGATGTTGGTTTTAATAAATGTTTCCTCCACTCTCTTTCCACGCATATGCGGGTACGTTTTCTATAAAGTTCTATCTTCCTCACCTCTTTCCAATTAGCACAAACTAATGTATGCGTAGGGACGGAAGGGATACTAAGACGTGGGGGGTGGGGGGAAATAAAAAATATTATACCAAGTACAGTAACCCACCTCGGTGGCGTAGTTGGCTAACGCGCTAGTCGTGTTGAGCTCAACCGCTGAGGACGGGGAGATCGAGGTTTGAACCTCGGTCGGGTGAACGGTTTTTCCTTAATGGTTTTCCAATCCCCCTCCACGCAAATGCGGGTTCACTTCTTCTAATTCATCCTTCCCAATTCCTAATCCATTAGCGTAGTTATTACTTAAAGCGTATAACCCGAACGGGTAGTAAGACGTGATGCTAAATAATATTACAAGTACAGTACCGTCAAGAAGCAAGTATTGGCAACAACCCGCGAGCTGTGCCTGCTAGATACCATCCCCTCGACCCGCTAAACAGGAGTTCTCGCTTCGAGTGACGGAATTGCCATGAATATTGCCACAGTGTGTATGGTATCGTCCTGCTGGCCTTGATATTGACATGAGAGAGAGCGATAGAACATGGGGCATTCACACACTAGATACTCAGGACGTGGCCCCCCTCTCACACACACTCACACACACATACACACATCCGTCATGCGAGTGTCAGAAACATGTGCGCAATCCCACCGACCGGCATGTGGAGACCACCAAACGCAACCATAAACTACATAACAGGCATGGCCTGTCGAGCCGAACCTGCAAGATTTATACGTTCCCACCCCTTGATACCCCTTCTACCTCAAACCTTCCGGTACTAGCCTCCATCCCTCCTCCGATGCGCACTCTTCACGCCTGGAGGACCTTCGTTTGTTTTATAATTGATAGCTCTTAATTGGAACGAAAAACAGTTACCACTGGCTTGGGCCACTGGTTCCGGGCTATACCTAATAATGCAGAACCTTCCTTGTCCAATTCGGAGCTTTCCACAAAAAAGGGGAAAAGATAGTTAGGAAATTACGTAATAGATAAACACGTTATTATTTATAAAAAATATAGTTATAAAACATACTTTTTTCGTAATAGATAAACACGTTATTATTTATAAAAACATAGTTCTAAAACATATTTCTTTGTCTTTAATAGACCTCTCTACTCTAGTGGTTCCCAAACCCAGGATCGTGACCCAAATAAGAGTGACGGGAAGGTCTCAAGAAATATTTTTTTCAGACATAATTATATATTAATATTATAAAAACTTCATTAAACTGGTGTATTATGAAGAATTATTTAAATATTTACAATATTAATGGTGTTGAAACAAGGTTTTGAAACCATCCTGTACCCGGAATTTTAGACCAAGCTTAAGTACAAGCCTATTTCTCATGCCGTCAGTTGAAAATGTTATTTTACCTACTCTGAAAACTTAGCTTATCTATGGGAAAATGTATTATAACAATCCTGATTAAAGCAAGGAGATCACCTGAATACTCAGAGTGATGTGAGTTGTAACCCGTCCATCAAAAGAGAACTCAAACTCGAAGAGTTCACCTACAAAATGAAACAGCTTCATGGTTGTCACTGAAAAACTGTTTATATTACTAAGGGCCGCTCTTATGACTCCTGAATAAATATGAATCTAGCCGATAAATATTTTTATCTGGTCGATAAGTTAAAAGTGCGTTTATAACTGTCAGAGAGCATTTTTCTGCCAGATAAAATGGGCGTTGCCATAATGAAGCGTTGTTTTTCCATGATGTTTAGCCTATCAGAGTCTGTTTTTTTTTAGGTTAAAATCTTGGTTCACGTGTTTAGTAAGCTAGTAAGTAGAGGCCGGGGCTAGCACTCGTTTCGCCGCCATTATTTAACAAATGTTAAGCGTTGTAGCTACTAGTCAGGCTGTACGCATGCACGCACCAGTAAAAACCATATCAACCTTGGGTTTTCTGCATAAACATATATTTATCCTACAGATAGCTATCCAGCAGGTAAATTCAGTTCATAATACGCATACAATATTAAAGTGGCTGATAACTTTTATCTGGTAGCTAGCTTTTACCTATTATGAAAATTGAAAAATGACACGTGGACACAGGAATCAAGCCCGGGACCTTTGGCTTAATACACCAATGATTTTACCACTGAGCTATCCTATCCAGGATTCGTCCCGTGCCCAGGGTCATTCTTCACTCATATTTTGAGGCAGAGTCTATGATGGACGTGCGGAAATCATCGGCTACAAATGTGTGGTTTTATTAAGATCACGAGCTATCATATAACACAGCCACCTTCAACTCAGTAGTTGGCTTATTGATGCAACTTGTACCATTATTATAATTGTAAGGAATTGAATATTAATGAATCAAATAACCAACGCTATTATTTATGCTTTTTAGTGAGGATTACTCCATAAAGATATCATATTCTGAAAATAGAAAAATTGACACATGGGCACGAGAATCGAACCCGTGACCTTTGGCTTAGTACGTTATCTGATAGCTCGTGATATTAATAAAATCATACATTTGTAGCCAATGATTTCCGTACGTCCATCAAAGACTCTGCCTTAAAATATGAGTGAAGAATGACCCTGGGCACGGGACGAATCTTGGATAGCTCAGTGGTAAGAACATTGGTGTATTAAGCCAAAGGTCCCGGGTTTGATTCCTGTGTCCACGTGTCATTTTTCAATTTTCAGAATATGATATCTAGATGGATTAATCCTAACTAAAAAGCATAAATAATAACTTTGGCTATTTTATTAATAGTTTTTACCTCCAGATAGAGATGTTTATCCGGAAATCATAAGACCGGCCCTTAGTAGATTTTGCGAAATGAGTTGCATTTTCAAGGAGAAAATATTGTGTAAATTTCTATTTGTTAGGATTCGGCCAGACTGACATGCGCGCGAGCGAGCGAGCGCGTGATCAACATATAGCTCTCGATAGTGGTTGACGAGGAGGCTAAGGTTCGAATCTTGGCTCAGTGAACTGTAGTTGGTATTTTACAACTTATTTGTTGTGGTTTTCCCGTCTTCTCTTCGTGTTAATGGTAATTCTTATTTGTAAAGGCTTACTTTGATTCTAATATTGAATTATTTTAACATATCAGTTATATATATATATATAACATATCAGTTATATATATAACATATCAGTTATATATATGTAACATATCAGTTATATATATATATAAAACATATCAGTTATATATATATATAAAACATATCAGTTATATATATAAACCATATCAGTTATATATATATAACATATTGGTTTTATATATTTTTATTTATATATATATTAATTCATGGTCTTCCTAACTAAATTAGGTCGTTAGCAGCAAGTGTGCGAAGCCTATCGATAATGATAAAAAAAATCAAATATCATATCAAATTGAAAAGTTTTCCTAGCACTCACTGGACCAACATAAAATAATATTGCCCAGCTCCTGTAAACTAGACTTTTCCGACTGGAGCGAGTGCTTGAAAAATAGAACCAGTTCTGTCTAAAAGCGCGCACACTCGGGGTCACTCGCTCACGTGCTCCAGTTTGACCACCTCCAATGAGTTAAATTTTATTTTTTAGTCGCTCAATCGCCTAGTCTGACCGTACACTAAGATTACAAAGTTACTGAAATTGATTCAATTTAGCTGTTAACATTATTTATCGAAACATAATAGAAATTCAGAGCTCTTCCAAAGAATGAAACAACATTTTAATTACCACTGTAAAGTACCTAATATTATTTTGGTCATATGCCGAACATTGTAACAAAGTAACAGGAAACGAAACTACATGTAATGGCACTTTGTGTCACCAGTCTGGGAACATATTAGATTTAGGGTCGTGATCAATAATATTTGGGAAACACTGCTCTACCCTTTAGGGTCACTAAAGCACTCATTGGACAGGTGTCAACGAAAATACATTTTCATGATAAGTATGTAGATCAGAGCCTATGTATTAATGGTAAAATGGGGACCAAGTGGGTGACAAAAACATCACAGGTACAGTTTTAGCAAGTTCTGCTTTTGAAAAATATTCAAACTTTTAATAAATCAAGAAAATACAATATATTTGTTTTAAATATAATATATTTAGGTATATATTTGAAAAAAGATAAATATGGGTGCTGTAAGATGTATAAAACAGATAAATTTAATATTATTTTAAGACAACAAGGTTTTATGATATCTAAACACTTTCAGCAGGGAGTCCTAGTAATTGGTTTATGCATTGTCACTCATCTCCGGAGGTTTGTAATGTTTTGTAAACATCAACTTTTCGCAAGGGAGAACAATATTCCTATAGGTGTGGGCTAAGGGTAGGATTAGCAGCAAAATAGTAATCTAGAAAATTTGAGAAAGACATAAGCGATGAATTTGCAAGATTTTCGTGAAGATGTGAGAATAGAAATGACAAATAAGTCATCAACTGGGTATTCACCTTTATTTCCGAGTGGGAATGACACGGGGATACACCAGCTGTAGAAAATAACATCCAGTGCACCCATTACAGATATGAACCATGACCCTCTAATTCACCAGTGATACGATCTATTGAAAGACTAACTAACGTATTATATCGCATGAAATCAGAAGCCTTATTGTTCCTCAGCAAAACCACACCTCACCTAGAACTAACAGTTTCCCCCTACCGCAAAGTTCTTAGCACCACGAGTAAAGTCCACTGCACACGGTGCAGGTTCGTTGCTAGATAGCTTGCTAAATTTCGCTGCGCTGCTGGGTGTCAAGCAGGCAACACTGCTGGGTTGGCTTCAGATGGGGCTCGCCGTCTGCAGGCCACGCGGCTAGTTTACGAGAGAGCGCGATAGAACGCTGCTGTAAACAAACACGGACGACGGTGATGATGACTTCTTGGACAACGATACTTTGCGGGCAATTTGTATTCGTCAAAGACAAATTTGTGATGGCGATATTTTAAATAATTGATGCACTGAGGAGGCGCATAAAATGTAGGAGACCACATGAACGTAAACACCTCTATCACTGACAGCACGTAAGCAGTGGTGCATGGTCACGTGACTGAAGGCTGCTCTCTGATTGACTCACGTCTCGAGCCAGTAGGAAACCAAGCACGGAAAATAGCACGGGACCATTCAAGAGAAACCAGCAGGTTAGCCAGCAGCCAACCAATTAGTGACGTCATTTTTCCTGAAGCGTGCCCTGCCCAGAACCGAGCTAGCGATCTAGTAACAAATCCTGCACCGTGTGTGGCGGGCTTAACTTACGTCAGCGTTACCGCCCGTTGTGTAACCGACAATATCGCAAGGGAAAAGGAACGCTAGCACATTGTCTCCATATTGTTTACATTCTATGAGAGAAGTTGGTATCTGGGTGACATTGTTTCATTTGGTCGCAAGTGCTCTCGACGTGACAGCGTATCGGAACGTAAGTGCTCTTGTTGAACATGACCGTTGACACGTGACTACGCATTTCACAGAACCACCACGCTGTTATATAATGATACCATAGACCCTTCTATATTAAACGATTTCCTAATCGATTTTGTCTGGATCTATAATATAAGGGTGACCTGGCGGTCTAGGGGTAAGGCGTCAGTCTTCTGGGCTAGGGGTCCAGGGTTCAATCCTCGGTCCCGGCACAGATTTATCTGATTGCCAAACCCTTTCTTCACCTCTGACAAGACGTGTATATAGTCACAACGTGTGAATGTGTGGAATGCCAGGCCTCCACTGTGGTTCGGATCCCACATTAAACGTCATACTTTTCATCTCACAATCATCCTACCATTACACACTAGCGTAAGTGCGTATAACCAGACCGGGTAGTAAGACGTGATGCTAATAATAATAATAATAATGATATATAAAATATAAGTTGTGTGCTGTTCTGATCAAGGGGATGGAAACTATTTTTTCTAGGGGGAAGGGGCTCCATTGTAGAATGCTACTATAACTTTAGCCAATACAATTTTGCATACGTATATAATTATAGACCCCGCCAGAAGGTCCATAAAATTTTCAGGGGGGTCCGGAAGCCTCTGACCTCCCCTATATGCACCCTTGGTTCTGATATATCTGTGTGCCTAAAAAGTCATCATAAAGTGGCTCAATATTTTTTTTCTCACATCTGTCATAACATTTTATATTAAATCTATGTTTTTAAAATAAATTTAATAAGTTAAATATTTATTTTGTTCACCAAATTTAGCTCACTAAAATTATAATTGAAATTAAATAAATTGTTTTTTCTTCCAAATCAGATAAATAGCTGTCATAACAAAATTGTGGTAGTACCCCATAAATTATAATATAAAATATAATAACTATAAACTTTAATAAAAATAATAAAGCAGTAACACAGTTTAATTTTATCGTTGAAAATCATAAATTAATTTAGACTCTAAATATAAAATATCTAGGTGTAATATTCTACTGACATCTATCCTTGAAACTTCAACTTCAAAAAATGCGTTCTTATGTTTTACGCCCTCTTAATTTGTTAAAAAGACTTACAGGAACAACCTGGAGTCTATTTCAGAATACTTTAATAAAGACGTACACAATATTCTGCCGGCCAGTATTAAGCTATGGCCATATTTCATGGAGCTCGGCCCCGAATACCCGTTTTAATAGCCGTATGGTCTAATGCGCCACTCTTGCAGTAGGCTAGAATGCCGTTGACGGGGAGACCAAGGTTCGAATCTCGGTCAGGTGTCCATTACCGGCAAACCACACTAAATTATCTTAACCTTAAGACCACTTGCCACTCAATCAGGTTTTATTTTAGTTATTGAATTGAACTAATATTAAATGCTATAATTGTTGGGATAACACATTAACAAAAATTAATTTTAAAATACATAATTAAGTTACTATATATATATATATATATATATATATATATATATATATATATAGTAACTTAATTATGTATTTTAAAATTAATTTTTGTTAATGTGTTATCCCAACAATTATAGCATTTAATATTAGTTCAATTCAATAACTAAAATAAAACCTGATTGAGTGGCAAGTGGTCTTAAGGTTAAGATAATTTAGTGTGGTTTGCCGGTAATGGACACCTAACCGAGATTCGAACCTTGGTCTCCCCGTCAACGGCATTCTAGCCTACTGCAAGAGTGGCGCATTAGACCATACGGCTATTAAAACGGGTATTCGGGGCCGAGCTCCATGAAACGTTTAATTTTGGGAATGATTCAACTTCAAAAGTTATCTCATTATAAATATTGAAAATTATACAAGTGAAGCCTAGAAATATTGAAATCATGGTCGAATGTCAAAAATCCTTCTCTTCAACTTCAAAACACACACAGACTAACATTACCCTTCGCATATTCACAGCATTTCAAATGAAGAAGGAATCTTTGATTTGTCATCAACTGATTTTAAATAATTCACTAAAATATATAATATTTCAACATGTAATCATTTTAACTACACCTACTAAACAATATTTCAACACCGACTGTGATTAAATAAAATTTATAACGCAAGCAGAAATAAATTCAGATATGTATTCATAAAATAATATAGTTATCTTTGTTTTCTCTTTAAGCCTCTCCCTTTACCTAGATGAAATTAATGTTTTTTTTAAAAGTCTGTCTTCAACTCTGCCATGAATTTAAAAAATGACATTGACATTATGCATTTTTTCCACCACGTCCGATCTATCACGCTAATGAGTTAAATGTGAGGAAGGTAGAATATAAAGTAAATTTGCCCACATTTGTGTCACATTAATACAACTGGGACCTGCTTCGCTGGCCGCATGGTCTAAGGCATTACATTCGCAATAGACTAGACTGCCGATGACGGGGAGATCGTGGTTAAATACCAGTCGGGTGTACTGAGAGATTTTTTTCCCTGAATAGTTTTACACGCTTAATCCACTAAAATTTTGGTACATTTTATCTAAATTGGACCTTCCTCATCCATAACAAATTATAGTGGTTAGTACGTATGTGCATAGCCTGAACGGGTAGTAAGACACGGTGCTAAAAGATACAACAGGCCAGATTTAAAACCCCGACCTCCCCGTCACAGGTAAACCATAACCGATGAGCCTGACACTTAGTCCACGTGTCCACCGATATGGGTCACCAATCGTTCCGAGCATTCTCATTATTTGAGTACTTGTATGATTTTTCCATTACAACAACAAGTAGCATTAGACCTTCAATAAATCAGTGTCTCTCTACAGTAGAAGGGCAACGCTACCCCCTTACCCCCCACCTCCCGTGCTCCACCCTATTTATTCCCTACCAGTCTGAACGTATCTCTCTACGGGGAATCGCACACCTTCTTTCATTCAATCACGAACCTTGTTATTGAGTCACGCTTCCAGAAACAACAAAAGTCAAATTATACACAATCTATTTCTTAATCTCTTTTTCATGTTCCGAATTTACGAAACGTATCCCAGTATGCCAGTGCCACTATTTTTTTTTTCTTTTAGTAGGAGAGTCATCTCTTTCCTATTTTAACCCTTCCTCCCATCCCTCAAGTTAACCCCAATACTCCTGCCACACCCCCTTCAGTCAGATTTATTCGTCTGGATCTGACATTCTTTCTCCCTAATGAGCGGCCATTTGTAATATTTAAAATGCAATTCGTTTCACGGAACCGTAAATAATAAAATAATAATATTTAGAGTTTTCCCATACAAACGGTGTTGTTTAATTTCTTGGAAACAAAATGGCGGTTCAAGGAAAGTTGCCAACGAGCTTTAGGGGCTGGGAACATAAAGTAAGGATCGCGGGCGTAGCCAAGAAGGTTGTTGAGTCGTGTGACCTTGAAATTGGCTTACGCTTGAAAATAAAACGTATTTCATTTTAAATTACCTTTTCACAGACACTTGAAAGGTGATAAACAAATATTTTATACAAAACAGCTCTCATTGTTGAGCACGTAAGTTAAGGCGTCAATCTCAACTAATCTGGTTTGCCTGTGGTAAGTAGGTTGGGGTACTAATCCCGACTGGTTGCCCTAAAGTTTTTTTCCCCCTAAATGGTTTCCTAACCTCATCCCACGCAAATGCTGGTTAATTTCCACCAAAATTATACATTCTATTTTATATAGGCTACTCCTTTAGTGTAAACAAATATGGTATGGGTAGTAAGGTGCAGTATATAAAAATAATTGTGTTAAACTTAATTTTTTGTCTACCATACAATATTCTAGCTTACATTGCTTAGTTTCATTGTGGTTCAGCTTATAATATAGGACCTTAGTGTAATCAGTCAAGGTAAGATTTATAGTCTAATGTAAACGAAGTGTACGCATAACAAGAATGAACGAACGTCGGAAAAATATTATATTTTACAACCGTACTATGTCAAGTCAGCGTTATCACATGGCGCTCTACATTTTTTTGGTACTGACTGTTAGTGGCTTACAAAGGTGGTGCCAAAACAACCCGCATCGAAAATTGAAAGAGAAAACAGCCAAAGAAGTCAGGAGCACTAAAATTCCATATTTTACACCCGGTAAGCCCATTACTTGAATCGTTGATTTTAGTGGGTCATAAAGTCACGTTTCTGTATGAATTCTAGTTTATGTGGGGTGCTTAAACTTCTTTACCGGATCAATAAGTCGCCACGAAAACGCGAAACCACTGGCTCAAATCAAGAAATACAGCTTTTCTTTATAAAACCATTCTTCTTGGGCAATGCCACTTGCTCACTTTCTATTATTGATCAAGAGGAATAATAAATTTAAAGCTTCAGCTTCAGGTGAGTTAATTCGACTTGACCTCGTTTTACAAATGATCTTGATTCAAAAAATAATAATAATATGGCTTTTAGTGGTTTTAGTTTAAGTTCACTAAATTTCAGTCTCATATAGTGTAGTTTGCCGGTAATGGGGTAGCCGGATGTGGTGATATTGGGTATTTCAAATGCTTCACCTATAATCCTCCCCCCCCTCTTCAGCTCACACCCACAAATGTGGGTACAGTTCCTATAAATTATACCTTCTTCAACCTTCTTCACCCCACCAACGTAATTAAAATCTGTATAGTAAGGACGGGTAGTAAGATACAATGAAAAAATAAAGTCTTTCTTTGGTTAAAATTTATTGGTATCCATGATATTTCCTTAAACTTCCAAATTCGTTTCAGTGGCCAAATTGTCTAAGGCGGGACTCTCATGTTAAACTGGCCTGCTAAAAACGGGGAGATTGGGATTCGAATCCTGGTTGGGTTTACTGGGGCTGTTTTTTTCCCTAAATTGTTTTCCACGCTTTTCCACAAAAATGAGGGTAGATTACCTCTAAAATTCTTCCTTCCTCGTTCCTACCCTACTGGAGTAATATATCATAAATACATAAAACCTTATGTGGAGATTAGAAAAAACTAGATTTCAAGAAAATATGACATATCTTTACTCTAGTGATGGTTAAAAATTCAAACGCTCAAGTTATTTTTTTAGTTATTAAATATTAACGTCATGTTAATTGAATATTTAATCTAATAAGGAGATTTAAAGAGTTCATACACTCATATTAGCTTGGAGAAAGAATGGAGGAAAGGGGAAGAATACAGGGATAAAATCTAAGTGGAAACTCATACTTTATACCTGGCTAGGATTCGAACCATAATCCTCCTGCCAAAGGTGGCTTAATACAATGTAAGGGCCAGTTTCATAGTCAGTGCGCCTCAAGTGCAGCCTGATACCAAACACAAGACGACACCAACCTAAACCAGAATTGAATGGGCCAGTTCCATATGCAAAACTGGCCCATTCCATTCGAGTCAAGGTAGCTGTCCTATTGAACTTGGTTTAAGTTGAATTTCAGGTGCACTAAGTCTGACAATGAAGTGACCCTAAGTCTCACGCCTTGGACGGTTCTGCCTTTAAGGCGCGATTTGTTTTTTATATTCATCACGGTTTCCAGCTTGTGGATTGGGTTAGTTTTTTTTATTAAAGCCATCTATTTTCCACTACCGGCTTGCTAGGCCTGTGGTAGCTTCATATGCCTTATAATATACTTTAAGACTAGGACAGGCACAACATCCAGTTCACGGTCGTCAATTTATCAATGTTAAAGGGTACATACACGTTAAAACAGTAATAGTAATAATAATAAATTTTCTGCCATGTTGGGAATCAAAACCAGGACCGTTGGCTTAGTAGGTGGACACGCTAAAGACTGAGCTAAGGTGCCTGTGGCTTGGATGCGATATCTTCTTTTATATATATATGTATCCGTAATATTTGGTAAAACCGTTTCCGGTAGTAGAAATTATGAGGAAATGACTGTTCATATTTTGACAAACGACCACCCATTTTAACGGTTAGGGGTCTAGAATGTCAGGAATAAATAGTAGTTTTCCACTAAAACCCGATTTTCACAGATAATTTTCAATTTTTCATTATTTGTTCGATCACCATGGAAACCGCTATATGCTGCATGTCTGTAAATCTATAAATAAGATATTTCTCTTTGAAAAAAAATTATAGCTCATTCTGTATTTGTTGGTCCGAACACATCACAATTTTCTCTTTGAATGCTGGTCATACCACATCTAAATTGAGATCCCTAAGCTGGGGGATCATTTATTTTTTTATTGGAATGTTGTTCTTGTTAATTCGCATTTAAATCAATAATATTATTGAGCATAATTTGAAAATTAAAAGGCTAAGTTCTTGGAAATTTTCTCTACGTTTTGTTTCGCTCATGATTTAATGATGTTTGAATATATGTTGGTATGTATAAGCTCAAAAATGATAAAATGATCTTGAATAACGTTTAAAAATAGCCATTATAACTACGCTGTTTAATTATGAGTTTTGGTATTAATTTTTTTCGAACAAAGGGTTTTGATGTTCATTTTAGCAAACAGTAACACAATACAAATACTTAAGTTAAGCCATATTTTTATTATACCGCTTGGTTTTGAAGATATGATATTTAAAAGTAATAT
Organism: Timema californicum; assembly: GCA_902141385.1. NCBI lineage: Eukaryota > Metazoa > Arthropoda > Insecta > Phasmatodea > Timematidae > Timema > Timema californicum. The sequence goes on from CABFOW010000678.1 coordinate 220,260, forward strand.
TTTGTGTACCAAATTTACCGTTTCACATTATTACAAATAAATACAGTTAGTCCAATTTTGTTTGTATGTTGATACTTAGTTTTGAGGAAATGATATTCCAAAGAACCGCAATGTTTTGTGTACCACATCAATATTTTCACATTTATCTCTCTATCTGGCACTCTCTCTCACGCTCTCACACAATCTCTCCCACTCTCTACCCTCACACACACACTCTCATATAATCTTCTCTCATTCTCTCTCACACACTCTCTACCCTTACATACACTATCTATAACACAATTTCTCTCACATTATCTTTAATATACTCTCTCTAAAAATCTCTCTCTTAAAAGCTCGTCTACTCTCTCAAAAGTTATATATCTTGTACACTATCTCTTTCTCTTTCAAACGTTATCTCTCTAACTCCCTCTCTCTAAAATACCCTCTATCTCAAACTCTCTTTCTCTCTCAGCTCTCTTTAATTACTCTCACTCTATTTGAATCTCACACTTTCTATCTCACTCTCACTCTCTATATGTCAAACTCTCTCCCTCTCAAACTCCCACCCTCAATGTATCTCTTTAACGAAGCCTACAAATAATAGCACCAACGTAAAATAAAGTTAGCGGAGTAATCTACAGATAAAGAAAGCTCCCTAGAAAACTTCGTGCTAAGATAATTCCGTCGGAAATTTCTCAAGCTTATGTTCATTGGAAAGTTTTGCAACCCCATAATGGTAGCTGAAAACCTTCCAGCTTTAGATTCATTGTTGTAGTGTAATGTCAGCAATAAACTATCCAGCTTATTCCAGGATCACGATCTACTTAACCTTTTTTCCTGTGAATTCTTTTTCTGTGCATGTGTCAGCCTTCCATTCAGTGGGTCACGTTTGTCTCACTGGTCTCTAGGGTTCGAATAATATTCTCTAGTATATCACGTTTTCTGCTGGTCTCTATTGCTCCAATAACAGTCTCAAGTCTATCACGTTTGTCCCACTGGTCTCTAGAGTTCAAATAACAGTCTCCAGTCTATCACGTTTGTCTCACTGGTCTCTAGAGTTCAAATAACAGTCTCCAGTCTATCACGTCTTCCGCTGGTCTCTATTGCTCCAACAACAGTCTCCAATCTATCACGTTTTACACTGGTCTCTATTTCTCCAACAACAGTCTCCAGTCTATCACGTGTGTCTCACTAGTCTCTAGAGTTCAAATAATATTATCCAGTCTATCACGTTTTCCGCTGGTCTCTATTGCTCCAACAACAGTCGCCAGTCCATCACGTTTTACACTGGTCTCTATTGCTCCAATAACAGTCTCCAGTCTATCACGTGTGTCTCACTAGTCTCTAGAGTTCAAATAACAGTCTCCAGTCTATCACGTTTGTCTCACTGGTCTCTAGAGTTCAAATAACAGTCTCCAGTCTATCACGTCTTCCGCTGGTCTCTATTGCTCCAACAACAGTCTCCAAATCTCCAATCTATCACGTTTTACACTGGTCTCTATTTCTCCAACAACAGTCTCCAGTCTATCACGTTTTACACTGGTCTCTATTGCTCTAACAACAGTCACTAGTATATCACGTTTTCCGCTGGTCTCTATTGCTCCAATAACAGTCTCCAGTCTATCACGTGTGTCTCACTAGTCTCTAGAGTTCAAATAATATGATCCAGTCTATTACGTTTTCCGCTGGTCTCTATTGCTCCAACAACAGTCGCCAGTCCATCACGTTTGTTCCGCTGGTCTCTAGTGTTTAAATAACAGTTTCCAATCGATCACTTTTGTCCCACTGGTCTTTAGGGTTGTAATCACAATATCAAGGTGGTTTTTTTTACTGTTCATTGCCAGTAATTTTTCTTTTAGATGAAATTGGATGTCGGGAAGCTCATTGTATCGATTGAAACCAGACATATTGGTTGCTATTCCTTGAAGAAACAACACAATAGAGACATAAAGAGATGGGTTTTGGGATGAAATAGTAAAATAATGGATGTAGAAAAGATACGTATATCAGGAACGGTTTTCGGCGTCGGTAATTTATTGTTTTGAAGGAAACCAAAATCCCATTTGAAAACTGGTCAAGGCGTTGTTTCAAAATGTGTTTAGTCAACAACAAAAAACTGTTTGAGATAAACATGTTTATCTTAGAAGCAGAATGTTTAAGCTTCCTAATGTTTTAACTAACAAAGTGGCGTTGCCCCCTCCACTCTTTAAGTGCTTTGGAAAAGCATCGAAACTCAATTACGTCAGCAGACAATTCTTTAAATTGAGCAGTCCAGAAAGCTCTGTGGTGCAATTATGTCAGGGGAAAATTATACAGATTAAGTGATCTAGAAAATGTTGGAGCTAAATAATGGTAGAAAACAACATTTTAATTAAGTTTAGTTATCTCATTTTGTGTTCAAGTCTTTCTCAGTCGAAAGGCATAAAACGTTGATGAAATAATTTTGGATTTCTAAAATAAAACTAGCCGTATTTGAGATTATTCTTTGAAAGAATTATCATTCGAATTGTTTTACTGTTTTACAGTACATATTAATTTCTCGCTCAACTATTAAACTAACTTCCTGCAAGATCAACAAAAAAAAACCACTGTAAAAATACCATTACTTTACTTTTGCTTCAACATACATAGAATTTGATTTTGTATACAGGGTGACCTTAAAATTTCTTAATTATCTGTCAAGGTTTGTTTGGAATTTAATGACAACTTTTTCTCTTCATTTAAAAAGTTTGTTAGATAATGCCGCTATTCTCTTGATGGATATTCAATAACTGTTGATATCATCATGTGAATAAAATAAAATAATTATATCTCTACTGAATCAATAGTTGATATATTTGGCCAAAAAATGTTTTACCATAAAAACTGCAAAAACACCGGCATTTTCTCACGTCCCCTTCAAATGCACTTTAGTGACCAAGCGTAAAGAGATTCAGTTTGGCTAGCCGATAACGGCAAGGTCAGTGGCTTGAATCCGAATATGGTGTTCTAATAAGGCAATTCCTAAATAATCTCTCACTCTTCTTCCACGTGAATTTGTTTACACTTCACCTAAAACATTGACTCTCCCATAACTTCCCCATTTGTGTTGATAGGCGGAATAACTATAAACACGTGGCACAAAAATAAAAAGGCGTGTTTTTTTGCTTGATGGTGACGGTGGGGTTAAAATCCCTTTCGGGTGTATTAGAGGTGTTTTTCATAGATTATTTATAACCTCCCATGTATGCAAATTTGGGTATATTTTATATACATTTTACCTTCATTTTTATCCCATCAATGTTGAATATGTGGAAATCCCGGATGGGTAGTAAGACTAGGAGGAACACTAATATATTTGGCCATACACCTTAGATCAGTCGGTATCTTGTCTGTATACTGAGATAATGGTCTAAAGTTCGATTCTTGGCATGTCAAAATAAATTATTATTGGTGAAATGTGGGTTTCCCCTTTCACAGTGATGAATTAACGACTGGGGACTGGATGTTGTGCCTTTCCTATATTTAAGTTAGTTTATAAATCATATTCTGGTATAATCAAGTTCAGAAAGTGAACGTTAAATACCACAAATAAATAAAAAATGGAAAATCTAATATCGCTTGGTTGATCACGACCTTTGAACAGTTTTGCACAGTGTAAATTCCCATTCTTTGCTTTAAAAAAAATATTTTTTTTTTTAGAAGAGATGTTTATTTCTTGTACAATCTCTCAGCAGTATTGTGTTCACGAACATGAATTATTATTGTTATGAGAGGTTGGCGTGTAAGAAGATGCACTTGTATTTCACAAATCCGAGCCATAAAACTTTAGTTTTTCCCTCGGTCTATTTCGAGACGAATACACGCCAACGTTTGTTATGGACTGAAT
>CABFOW010000679.1:8525-20040 GCA_902141385.1 Timema californicum
TATATATATATATATATATATATAGCACTACGTCCCCCCTTGTCCCACCACCTTGACTGTGTAGACAGCTCTATGACGTCATTTACCCAGAGAAGGTATATTTACAGACGCAGGACCAGGACCGCAGCATACCTTGGACCAGGACTTGTGTGACGTTCTTAGTTCCCCGCCCCCGTCCCACCGCCTCCAACTGGAAGGCCGCCTTCAGCCCCTTTAGGGCACTGCTATGGATGGGGGTTTGGGTGGCCACCTTCACCACAGCCGCCTTCACTTGTCTGCTCGAGAGGTGGGGGAAGAAGCTGGTACCCGCCATGTCGTCCAACAGTGAGTGGTTTGTACCTCTGGTCGAGTGGTCAGGGAGGCCATCTCCCGCCAACTCTAGCGTTGTTAATATAGCACGGTGATGCAACGTCGCGGTGATAAAAGGAACTATCCAGTGTCATGTCTTTGACTGTTAACAGAGTTAACCGAGCTTGTTAATATTGTACCTGTGATATGTTATCACCCACTCTGCCCCCATTTGACCAAACATAGACAGGCTATGTTCTACACACCTCACATGGGAATGTATGTTATCACCCACTTTGTCCCCATTTGACCAACCATAGACAGGCTCTGTTCTACACACCTCACATGGGAATGTATGTTATCACCCACTCTGTCCCTATTTGACCAACCATAGACAGGCTCTGTTCTACACACCTCCCATGGGAATGTATGTTATCACCCACTCTGTCCCTATTTGACCAACCATAGACAGGCTCTGTTCTACACACCTCCCATGGGAATGTATGTTATCACCCACTCTGTCCCTATTTGACCAACCATACACAGGCTCTGTTCTACACACCTCCCATGGGAATGTATGTTATCACCCACTCTGTCCCTATTTGACCAACCATACACAGGCCCTGCTCTTTACACCTCACATTGGAATGTATGCTCGTAGGTATTTAACCAATGATTGTTATACCAAATGATGAGAATATATCACAGATTTTGAGGTTCGGCAGAAGGGAGCGCGAGTAAATTTACAGTTTTTATAGCATTACATTTTTTTGCCCAAAATAAATCAAATATCTCTCCATTAGCAACATAGTTTAATTTTCTACACTTGGTAACATCGACAGATCTGGAATAACTTTCATGATAATAGAAGCATATGAGGATACACTTAAAAAAAAAGCGGAGAGAAAGTCAAATGCCATTAAATTCGTAACAAATATCAAGAACTCTTGAGATAACCATGTTTAGAAAACTACTAAACGTTTTACTGAAGCATCTTATCTCTTTTGGTCAAAATGTATTTTGTCCTTTAAACTGCAACAAAAAAAACAATCCGTTACATTTATCTCAGTGGCTCAAGTTCATGTTTTGTCATCATAACAATGATTTATCGGTTTATTTAAACAAACCCATCGAAATATGTATATCAATGTTTTAGTATCCGATACATCGATCAATTTATCGACATATTTCATTAATCGGATCACGCTTTAAGGATTGTGAATAAAATTAATTGAGCGTATATTTTCCTATTTTTATTAACTGACTTGATATTTATCTTCATTTTTATTAAACTTGAATGCTATTTTCAACAGTCAAAGAAAACAAAGAAAAGTCAAAAGAGAGGTTTTTAAATTTATTTATATGTGTATGTATCAATATAATATGTAAATTATTATTTCATGTCAGAAAGTCCGGTATATTATTTTCTGCTCAGTTTTATTTTCAAAAGTAAACAAAATACCCCAGTTTCAATTCGCCCAAACCAATACGACTGAAAATATTGGAAACAACCGATTTATAATAATATTTTATTGGATAGTATAAACTTTAAATATATACTTCGTGATATATTGAATAATAAATACATTCATAAATTAGGGACAAATATCATCCGTAGTCTTGATGGACCCTATTTCAACTCCAAGTTTGTAAATATCTACTACGTTATTAAATGCTTTAATAAAACAGCACCAACGGAAACTACCCACACTGGTGGGCAAGATGTCCTAAATGTCAGGTGCATCTAGTCTTGTTTGCCAGTGATGGGTAGACAGGTGTTTGGACCCCGGTCAAGTATACTGGGGGGGAGGGGGGGAGCAATCTTTACTAAATGATTTTCTAGGCAAATTAAGGTGGATTTCTTCCGAAACCTAAGCTCACTCCATCCTAACCAAGCGGGTAATACTCACTTTGATGGCCGCATTGTCTAAGGCGTCACTCTCGCAATAATCAAGACTGCCGTTGACGGAGAGATTGGGGTTTGTATCCCAGTCGTCTCTACTGAGGGTGCTTTTTTTTTAAAACAAAATACACGATTCCTCCACTCAAATTCAGGTATATTACCTCTAAAATCAAACCTTCTTCATGCCTAACCCATAAATGAAATTAGTACGAAAGCGTATAGCCCGAACGGATAGTAAGTCGTAGTGCTAAGATAAGGAACAAATAAATAGTAATGAAAATCAACGGGGACTTCCCCCAGGATACGAGCGGTACTCCGAGAGCGTCTTGGCATATCTAGGCGTCTTGACGCTTTCGTCGTCCGTAGACGCTCCTGCGGACAGCACGACGCGGCACGTGGTGGCCTGGTGGCACGTGTTCGCCCTACTGGTGACCACCGCGTATTCTAGCGGGCTGGTCTCGCACCTCACCTTCCCGGAGTACTCCGGTCGGGTCGACTCGTTCCGGGACCTCGTCGGACGTGGGTTCCTCTGGGGAAACACCTACAGGCCTCCCATGGACCTCATATTCGACATGCAGGTACACTCCATTCAGATAGAATATAGTCCTTACCGTCACACAGTGCGGAGGCAATGACATATTTTCATTTCACAAACTTTCGCCTCTACTTAATCCATCCTTGCTGACTTATCCTGACCCGCCTCGGTGGCGTAGTTGGCTAACGCGCTAGTTGTGTTGAGCTCGACTGCTGAGGACGGGGAGATCGAGGTTAGAATCTCGGTCGGGTGAACTGGGGGTGATTTTTCCTAAATGGTTTTCCACTCCCTTTCCACGCAAATTTGGGTTCACTTCCTCTAATTTAACCTTCTTAATTCCTAATCCATTAGTGTAATTAGGACTTAAAGCGTATAACCCGAACGGGTAGTAAGACGCGGTGCTTAATAATAATAAAAAAGACTTATCCTGTGTTTATATTCGCGAAGAAGGCATTACAGTTTACTTTACATCGACCCCCTCGGAGAGAGAAGTATTGTGATAGATATCAAACTTTCATAACCCCCTGAAACCTAAACAGTGTTTTTCATGAAGCCGTCCGTCCGTCTGTCTGTTACTGCGACTAGAACCTAAAGCATGTTATCAATTGGGCTGTAACTTGGTATCTAGGGTGTTTGTAAGGTTCTCCCAAAGAATTTTCTTGAATTATATATCCGTCCCTAAAATCAAGGGTGACTTACTGAAGGGCAAAAAGAGAAAAGAATCGATTTTCTCCAAATTAGATCAAACGATTGTTATTTCTATATCCAGGTATTGTTTAACATTTTAAACAAAATGGCAACTTTATTTTTCCCATGAATATTACTTTAAAGATACTTTACAAATGCGTATATTACCAATATCAATCATATCTTCACAATTTTTCAAGATACGAAATAACTTATCAATGTAAATTTGTAGTAATATACAAAATAAAAATCTTTAATTTGGAATATATTTTTATAAAACCATTAATTTCTGAGTTATAAGCAAATATATATTTTTTATGGAGCTCTTTGACAATTTTTTGAAATTGATCACTATACTCTTTGTTAAGCAGAGATATTACTTTAGTCTCAATGTTTCTGTTAAAAAGTATATTATTATTTCATTTATGCTCCTTTCTGGAGTATTTATGCAACAGTGAATATGACAATCTCACAAATCTTATGAGCTTATAGTAAATTATTTTATTTTTATTTAAAAGAGAAAGTCTGGGTGGTGCACCGCCCTATCTCTCTACCCGTTATGGCTACACGCATATCTACTATTTACGCTAATGTGTTAGGGATTGGGATAGGTTAAATTTAAAAGAAGTACAACCTCAATTTCATGGTGAGAGAGAGGGAAACTATTTAGGGAAAAAATCGATACAACTGAGAGGTGTTCAAGCAATTAGAGACGACGATGACTAGGCTGGAGAGGTCTTTGAGAACCAGGTTCGTTTCCAAAAATGGCAGAAAATACTTTAAAACATTCAGATGAGTACACAGATAGAAATACAACCACGCCAAGTTTGAAGTTGCTGTCTTAGGTTAAGCCGCTTTATATTAGTAGGTTATTGTACCGAACCAAACCTGTATTTAGAAAAACGATCGTTTAAACACTAAGACGAGTCCCTCCTAATATAAGTTCCGCTCCCCCTCAGAACCCGTGGCACGTCCGGTTCTCGGAACGGTTCCTCTTGGAGACCCTAGAAGACCCTAGGTCCCGGAGGGTGACCCGAGGGGACTACGCCGTGGTGGGGAAACTGTTCGACGCGGGAGTTCCTTACTTCTTGGAAAGCGAAACGCTCTCTCCAGAAGTCCTGGCCGGTTTCAGGATCATGAAGGAGTGTTCAGGGACGTACTACACGGCCCTAGGGCTCAGGAGACGGTCCCCTCTTACTGACCCTGTTAACAGAGCCCTATACAGGCTCATAGAGTCGGGGCTCGTACGGCACTGGAGTGATGACGTCATCATGAGGTATTTTTTAATATTTTTTTTTGTGCACCCATTCAGATTATATGCATTACGTACTATACGATAATGTATTAGGGATGAGAGAGGCTGATTTTAGAGAAAGTGTATCCTTATTTGCGTGGAGGGAAAGTGGAAAACTATTTGGGGGAAAAAACCTTTTCAGTACACCCAACCAGTATTCGAACCCCCAATCTCCGTGTCATCTGCAGTCTAGTCTATTGCGAGAGTGACGTCTAAGACTATAAGGTAATGAGAGGGAGGTAATAGTTTATATTCCATTTACTTTTCTTTGTTTCACTAGGGTGTAGCTTATAAGAGAAGACCATAGTGTAATAAGCTAAGGTGAAACTGATTCCATGCTTTGTTTCCCTATGGTGTAACTCATGGGAACTCTCAATAACGGGCAAGGGGGGGGGGGCATTGGATCAATTTTAATGTAATACATGAAATACATATTTTATTTTTCAAGAAAGCATGGTAAGTATTTTTTTAATCTGCTACTTTGCCTTAAAAAAAAAGTCTTCAAATAAATATGGTTTTATAGTAAACGTTAAAAAAATCAACTCAAATTGCGCTAGCACTGCCATTTGTTAGATAATGAAACCTTTTTAGTGCACTTTAGATTATGGTTAAAACATGTATTTTTTAAAAATAAGTTATTTTCTGGGGTCTTGAAATGTACACGTCTTTGCTCTAAAAAATAAGTGTAATGTGTCTCCTTCCTTTCACCTTTTACTTTTCATTTTCTAATCTTTTCTGCGATTTATAATAAATATACTCTACTACAAAAGAAAGTGTGTATGATTTTGTTATGTCTGTTTATTAATTGCTATAACTAAGCTACAGTTAAGGTGGGAGATGCAGGTGATCATAGAAAGGGCTAGTGTTTTAACTTTTTTTTTAAATAGCACACAGCTTGTGAATGTGAGGAATGCCAGGTCTCCACCCTGGTTCGGATTCCACGTTAAACTGTAGGTCCTCCATTTCATCTCACAATCACCCTACCATTAACACATTAGCGTAAGTGCGTACAACCCGAACGGGTAGTAAGAAGCAATGTTAATAATAATAATAATAATAATAATAATACATAAACATAGCAAACAGTTTTTTGGTCAAAATAAATCAAATATGGCTTTGATACAAAAATTATAGATAATGCCCCAATGCTCATGACAGATATTCAACAATTGTTGATATCACTATTAATATAAAATTATATTTTATGTGTGTATAGAAGCAATATTTGATTTATTTTGACTAAAAAAAGTTTTGCTATGAGAACTTTACTAAAAACGCAACTTTTCCTCGCGTTTCCTGCATATCCGCCTTAGCCGCTAATGATAATATATGGTTAGCAATTGAGATATTCAGAGTCAGTCAAGATAACGCTAAATTATAATTAATACTTTTTAACCTTTGTTTTTTCAGGAGAGGCAGCAAAGCTGTCTTGGGTCTAATTGAGGAAAAGGACACGTGGCAAGACTCGAAGGAGCCGGAAAAGCTGACGCTAGGACATCTAGAAGGGTCCTTCCTCCTTCTGAGTATCGGCCTTGTAGTGTCTGCACTCGCCTTCGTGTTTGAAGCGTGCAAGCGCTGCTGTAGCCTGCCGCCTTCTAGGTCCATCTAGCAACAAGTCAGGCCAAGGTGGTCGTTCTTTATTTGTGATTTTACAGGCCACTGAGAGATAATAGCTTTTTTTTTTCAGGACAAACACAACAGCCATAACCCTACACAGTGAATATGCCACTTATAAAACACATTATACTCCAGAGTGATACAGTTTCTGCCCTCACTAGATCTTTAGAAATTTTACAATAATTTGGAAGTAGCTCATGAATTGTGAAGCTTACTTTGACTTAAATATATATATCAATACAACCTAATAATTATAAAGCAAGTATAAAAGTATAATACATTAAATGTATTTATTTACATTCTACCAATTTTAGCTCAGTAAAATGTCGACTCTTTGTTATTATTATTATTATTATTAGCACCGCGTCTTACTACCCGTTCGGGTTATACGCACTTACGCTATTGTGTAATGGTAGGGTGATTGTGAGATGAAATGGAGGACCTACAGTTTAACGTGGAATCCGAACCACGGTGGAGGTCTGGCATTCCCCACATTCACAAGATGTCTTGTCAGAGGTGAAGGAAGGGTTTGGTAATCAGATAAATCTGTGCCGGGACCGAGGATTGAACCCCGGCCGCCAGCATAGAAGTCTGACACCTTACCCCTAGACCGCCAGGTCACCAGACTCTTTGTTAAAACCTACTATTTAAAATATGTGGATCATTAGACGAGACATTGAACAAAAAATTGAAAATTTTAAGTTTAAAAAATTAGTTTTAAGATCATATGATTATAGAGTGACGTTCATTTATAATTTTAAGGTTAACATTTTGAGAGCTCAGCAAAATAACTCTATTTACACCTTTGTATTTATGATTTCATATATTTTATTAAATACCTAATTTATATTTGCGAAAAATTATAAGCCCTGGTCGTCCGGAAGTGATTTCTCAACAACATAATAATATGCCATAGTATAATACCACGCGAGTGAAGGCGTTAGGCCCGCGATAAATTGAAAGGTCAAGGATCTTACCCCAACAGGGTTCACAAGGAGATGAATCCCAACCCCTTATACACACAAATTCTGGTGCACTTCCTCTAAAATATTTAGTAATCATTGTGAAACAATACTCATGTGCACGTGGTCTAAGTTCCAGGTCCATCTAGTTTCGTGACAGGGAGGCCAATCCTCTAATCCCTGCCGGGTGGTCCTGATGGTGTTTTTCACCCAGTGGTTTATTGCTCTCTATCAGGGCCACCTCGAGCGTAATTCTGAGCCTGAGTGAACCTTGTTTTTAGCACCCCCTCCTCTTTAACGTCCTATACACTTGAAAGGAACTCATTAATTGCTATAACTAAGCTACAGTTAAGGTGGGAGATGCAGGTGATCATAGAAAGGGCTAGTGTTTTAACTTTTTTTTTTAAAATAGCACGCAACTTGTGAATGTGAGGAATGCCAGGTCTTCACCGTGGTTCGGATTCCACGTTAAACTGTAGGTCCTCCATTTCATCTCACAATCACCCTACCATTACACATTAGCGTAAGTGCGTATAACCCGAACGGGTAGTAAGACGCGGTGCTAATAATAATAATACAATAAACAAACCTAATTTTTATGACAATATTGATAACATATTACTGTATTATTACCGTTATCTTAATGTATTGATAATATCTATCAAAAGTGACATTTGTAGATCACATGACTTGACGTATGAATGCTTGAAAGTAGATAAAGTAACTTTTTATAGTTGTCATATATGTCCATTCGTATAAAAATTGGGGTATATATTATCGTAATTCATAAATATGTGTATCTGACACCTTAAGCTCCGTAGGCAGACACGCAATGACTTAAGCTTGATTCACAATTTCGACGAGAATAGAACGTAGAATCTGCTTGAGTAGTGCAGCGATTCACACGCTGTTTGTTGACCCATGATGCACTGCAACGCTAACTTACAACAGCTAATTATCAACATATCTTATTTTCTAGTGGATAAACATATATTTTAGATAATTTTCCCGATGGATGTTTTCAAATTAAAACGCTGTGTCGTGGCACAATTCAATACATCGATGACACGCTTTACATTAACGAGTTATTTCAAATCTCCTCACAAAGGCCAACGAAGCTGTCTGATAGCTTCTGGCCGTGGAGCGTATGCGTTGACGAATGCGCATGCGCACTAATTAGAGATGTGATTGGTTCTCCTGTGCCGAACATCTCAGGCAGAGAGAACGAAGTAGAGATGAGTTGAACTATAGCGGAACAGCTCGCGCCGATACGGCGGAAATCTTTTTGATTGGTTTAGAGCTCGTCACGTGAACAAGTTTCTGTTCTGAACTTGTTTTTCGGCGAATGTGTGAATCCACAGTAGGAGTCCCGGTATGACCGGAGAATTTATCTTTCTTTTTAGCACCACGTCTTACTACCAATCCGGGTTATACGCCTGTATTATTATGACGATGTGCTAGGGGCGAGGAAAATTTAATTTAGAGGAAGTCTACTCACATCTATCACATTTTCATGAATGGAGATTGGAAAACAATTTTGGAAAAAACCATCCTCAATGTAGACCCGACCGGGATTCGAACCGTTATATCCGCGTCATCGGCGGTGTAGTCTACTGCGAGAGTAGAGCCTTAGACCACGCGCTCACCAAAAAAGGGTGAAAAATGTATCATTAGTAAAAATGGGGTTTCCCCCTTTCACAGTGATGATTGATGAATTAACGGCTGGGGGCTTAGTGTGTTTTATTTAATCACCATCTTACTACCGCTCCAGGCTATGCGCATATATTATGATTACTATAATGGGGTAGGGATGAGAAAGGATGCATTTTAGAGGTAATATACCCACATTTGCTTGGAAAGCGTGTGAAAAACAATTTAGTAAAAAAAAACCTCAGTGTCGACACGCCCAAGATTCGAACCCCAATCTTCCTGTCATCAGTAGGCCAGACGAACAAGATAGTGCTGTCTTAGATCATTCCGCCACTGAAGAGGGTGGCTGAGTGTTGTGTCCGTTTTAGATTTAAGTTAGTTGGTAAACCGTGTGTTGATTTAATCATTATTATTTTTATTATCATTATTAGAACCACATCTTACTACCCGTTCGGGTTATACGCACTTACGCTAATGTGTAATGGTAGAATGATTGTGAGATGAAATGGAGGACACTACAGTTTAACGTGGAATCCGAACCACGGTGGAGGCCTGGCATTATTATAAATTATTATAAATCTGTGCCGGGACCGAGGATTTAACCCCAGACTCCCAGCACAGAAGTATGACATCTTACCCCTAGACCACCAGGTCACTTTGGTTCATAAAAGTGCACGCCATAAATAGCCAACCTCAAATAAAATTAATAATAAATATGCATTCAGCTCGACATGGTGTAAAAAAATTACTAATGTAAGACCATTAGTTTTTAAACGGTTATCTTTAGAAAGGTTTGAACATTGTTTTTCTCCTCCTTCAAAGAGCATCGATCCTATTTAGACAGACTCTGATTGGTTCATTGAGCCCTGCCCAAAGTTGGCCGATGATGACAGGGCCGATGAAAAGCAGCGAGAGGCTTAGATCGAGTAATTTTGTTTCAAGACACACAGTCTAGAGATGTGACCCGTTTTCAAGAAGGCACTCGGACGGAATTTGCAACAGGTTTGTGCCAGGCGTCTTACTACTCGTATAGGTTGTGCGCATACACACTGATCAAACCAATGAGTTAGGGGTTATTAAGGTTAAATTTAGAGGAAGTTTACCCTCAATTGCGGGAAAAAGATTGGAAAACCATTTAAATAAAAGCACCCTTAGTACTCTCGGCCGGATTTCGAACCCCAATATCCCTGTCTTCGGCAGTTTAGTCTATTACGTGGAGTGATGCCTTCGTTAGACCATGCGGCCATCGTAGCAGATAATACCTAAGTAGGTAGGAGGTTCAGTTTGTTTGCTTGTTAGCTCCACGTCTTACTACCCGTCCTGAATGTCCACATATAACTATACCGATGGGTTAAGGATGAGGAAGGTGGAGTTTCAGAGGATATATTACCACCATAGGAAGGAGATCAGGTAAATCATTTTAGGAAAAAATATCCTTATTACATCTAACCGGGATTCAAAATGTGACCTCTTTAAGCAGGGGCGCCCGCAGGGTGGGTGTCAGGGGTGGCAATTGCCCCCTTGTGATTCTGAGGGTGTATAAATATTAGAAGTAGACTAATACCACCCAACAGTGTTCTTAACTAGCGCTCAAATAGAGCCCCCCAGTCAACAGATAGAGAATATAGCTAATAAACTAATTACTAGCCCCCGCCACCTGCTGACCTTTAGGGTTCCTACAGCATTTTACATGCAAATCCTCAAGGTCAAGCATCCATCCACGAATTTGTATAAATTTGAAACATTTTTCTTATGTTGTTTCTCATTACCAAGAGAGAAGGATTGTCTTAAAAAAGTCTTTTGAGGCTTAAATGTAATCAACTTTCCCGGGAGAGGACCCCTGGGAACCCCTAGTTTGCCCTCCACGGATAAAACTCCCACGGGAGCCCTTGCCCTAAAGACAGTAAAAATCGGACTAGATGATCTTAACGCCTTAGTACGCGCTACCACCGATGCGTAGATCAAAAGTAGTATGATAAAAACCATAGTACTTCCAGCCCGTTAGAAAGAATATAACAGTTTAAAAAAAAAAAAACTACTCACTTCGTTGTTCGAATGATCAAAAAGTATCATTCTCGTAGTAGACTGGGACTGCCGATAACGGGGAGATAGGGTTCGAATCCCGGTCGGGTGTAGTGAGAATGATTTTTCCAAACTGTGTTTACACTCTACCTCCACACAAATGCGGCCACACTTTTTCTCAATACAACATTCCTAATCCATAACACATTAGAGTAATTGGTACATAGGCGAACCGGTAGTAAAACTTGGTTCTAAGAAAAAGTAATAATTTAAAATCTTGTAAACAGATATAAATCATTCAAATCAACACTTTCTTTAGTGATTTATTAATCTTCTTAATTACTATTTACAAAACATTTTTCAATAAACATAAATGAATAATAATAATATTTACCAACCCATAAGGGCTCTTTAATATAGCATGTCCGTCGAGAAAAAACAAAATAAAAGTTATTTTTTATCCCCCAAATAGGGCACAAATCACGTAATGGCGAGGGGGTATAGTGACCCCACCGCACGGCACATTTCACCTAGTAGGTGTCATACTGTGGGTGCCC
>CABFOW010000679.1:25252-40602 GCA_902141385.1 Timema californicum
ACATCCTCATTACATGTCAATTTCATCTCATCCTTGCTTCCTCCACTATCTCATGTACTGGACAACATCCTCATTACATGACCATATCATCTCATCCTTGCTTCTTCCACTATCTCATGTACTCCGATATCCTCATTACATGTCCATTTCATGTCATCCTTGCTTCCTCCACTATCTCATATACACCGACATCCTCATTACATGTCCATTTTATCTCATCCTTGCTTCCTCTACTATCTCATATACTCCAACATCCTCATTATATGTCCATTTCATCTCATCCTTGCTTCCTCCACTATCTCATATACTCCAACATCCTCATTACATGTCCATTTCATCTCATTCTTGCTTCCTCTACTATCTCATATACTCCAACATCCTCATTACATGTCCATTTCATCTCATCATTGCTTCCTCCACTATCTTATGTACTCCAACATCCTCACTACATGTTAATTTAATCTCATTCTTGCTTCCTCTACTATCTCATATACTCCAACATCCTCATTACATGTCCATTTCATCTCATCCTTGCTTCCTCTACTATCTCATGTACTCCGACATCCTCACTACATGTTAATTTAATCTCATTCTTGCTTCCTCTATTATCTCATGTACTCCAACATCCTCATTACATGTCAATTTCATCTCATCCTTGCTTCCTCCACTATCTCATGTACTGGACAACATCCTCATTACATGATCCTCATTACATGTCCATTTCATCTCATCCTTGCTTCCTATACTATCTCATGTACTCCGACATCCTCATTACATGTCCATTTAATCTCATCCTTGCTTCCTCTACTATCTCATGTACTCCGACATCCTCATTTTCCAGGCCTGGGGTTTGGAGAAATATGGAGACAAGTGAGTTTTCCCTTATTTATATATATTATGTATTTATACATAGTGAGCTATAATCATAAATACTTTTTCACAAATTGTAACAAAATTTAAAAAATGTATATTATCAGTCAGTGAACTAACCTCAGATAATTTTTATTTTAGAACAAAGAGCCAACATTTTTATTTCATTTTGAATAACATATTAATTATTTTTAATACCGATGGATATACAATATAATGTTTTGGAAAAATAATAAATATTTCTAAATTTACGTGAGTTTAGGTACCACACCATTAGCGATGCACTGGTGGTTAAAATATTGATTTATTTGTCAAATATTTATAATTTTATTTATTATGTACAATTCTACCCAGATACATATGTATATCTAAATGAATCCAGACCTTTTGGATTTTTTTAAAAAATATTGTACATCAGCAAACAGTCCTAAAATTCAATTTTCTCCAACTTGCCTCAGTGGCGGAGTAGTCTAGGTCAGATATACTCAAAGTGGGGTCAGCGGAACCCCGATGTGTCCCCGAGGCTCGTCCAGGGGTCCGCGAGATCATCTAGGGAATCCGTGACCTACCTTTATATAATTTTTAGATATTATAAAATTCTATAAAAGGGTAAATCACTGGTATGTACTAAACACAATGGAGATACCTTCCCCGGCAATAAAGTGAGGCCGAAAATGAAGGGTTCCCCCCCCCCNTCTCCATTATGCTAACATCATTGAGAGGAGAATTCGGAAATTCACTTTTGTATTAGTTTTCTCGTTAGCCAGTACAGAGAACTCTCAGAAAAAATCGCTAAAACATTTGATGCCTTTTCCAACCACTTATTTGTGTGAGCAATTCTTTTCTGCATGTCTTGGATTTAAATTATATTTTAAAGTCACACAAGCAGTTATATTCCTCTCATAAATTATGAGTGATTATAAATGTACAAATATAATACATATTTTTTCTTTTAAATTTTATTGTAATTCTTTTTAACATTTATTTTAAAAAAAGTATGTCTAAGAATCTACAAATATAATACATATATTTAATTTATATTTTAATCATATTTACATTAAAATATGTATTATGACTAATTTATTCTTATAATAAAGGCTACTATAAATTTCTCGTCATTTTTTAATCATTTATCCTTCATCAAGGGGTCCACGAATCTGTTCCTTGGATAGAGGGTCCGTGAGACTAAGAAGTTGCGGTATAGGGCGTCACTATCATGTTAGACTAGCCTGTGGATGACGGGGAGATCGGGTTTCGAATCCCAGTTGGTTATACTGAGGGTGGTTTTCCCTAAAATTGTTTCCCACTCTTCTACCACGCAAATTGCGGCTATTTTACCTCTAAAATACCTACTTATTCATCCCTACCCAATTAGATTAATCGGATATACAAGCATAACTGAACAGATAGTAAGACGCGGGGATGTAAAAATAAAAGATTGCTTAAGAAATATTAGTACAGTTTTGATGATGATGATGATTATGATGAAACATACCGCACCTACCTAAAATACCCTGTGAAGTGTATCCCCCAGATAAGGAATCGGCCACCTGTTTGGAGACTTGATTGAATTTTACTTTCACCAAAAGTCCCGCGAACACCCTTAGTTTCCCCATTCTACTTTTAATTATTGGTCTCCTATATATATATCTTGTATTTATTCCTTAAATTAAATATTTTCTCCAATACCTATGCCCTACCTTTGTAAAAAAACACATAAAAATAAAAATTTACAATTTGTTTATCCTGAAATGTAGCAATCTTATCTTGACATATTACACTATGGTCCTTTCTTATAGGTTGTACCATAGTAGAATAATGCAAGGTGAGCTTGCCTTTTCGTGACTATAGAGTTTTCTTAAGTGACCGACTGAAAATTACTGCGAGATTGACCTTTTGCCTATTCCTGTCCCAAATCCTTGTTATTTGTGATGTGTGACCTCAGGTTTTGACCCCTACCCTTAACCTTCTCAACAGAAAGGGGTTGTTTAGTATTCTTGACAACGTTCGGTGGTTGGGGGGAGGGAGGATATCTCTCTTTCGCCTCTATTTGATCGTTAAGTTGGCGGGCTTTAGAAATATCTCTCTGGAAAAACGCTGCAAACACGAATGTAAGTATCATAACGCTGGAAATTTCCGAAATGTGAAAAAATAGGGTTTTGATCCTAGTGAGGGAATATCATTCGCTTTGATATTGTTTTTAGTTTATTTTATTTTTCGATGTGAATTAAACATTAAAGTTGGTTTATATTTATTTAAATATCCAAAGTTTTTTTTATAAAACAAACTGATTTTGTCTCTTCATTAGTCAAAAAGCAATTTAAATCAAAAACCGACCAACAATCCTATACTCTGGTCATTATTCTCTCATTATGAAAACGGAAACAAAATTTTTACTAGTTATAAAAAGTGTGTGACCGGGAATCGAACTTGGAGACTAAATACCAGTAAATAAATGAACTACTGACTGTAACAAGATAACTTACTGGTGAAGTAAACACACGTGAGTATCGTGGCGCCAATCAAGTTAGAAGAACCCTACTTCCCTTCGGGTGATCCTAATCATGCCACAATCGACAAGGGACCCACGGCTTTACTTCCCCTCCAAAGGAAGTTGTGCAACAGATTTGTATCGCTCAAGAAAAAATCCATTGACCTCAGCTGGGTTTGAACCCACGAACATCGGGTCCTGAGGCAAATACCTTACTCCGGGACTACCAAGGTCAACAACTCTTTCATATACCGGTAGTCAGATATAATTTTATTTTAATTCAAAAATAGGTTTTTGTTAAACTACTTCAAAGTAAGCTTTCCTTAGAGAAACAAACAAAATCATATTGCTAACCATAATACACTCTATTCATGTATAATGTGTGTTTTAAATATAATCATATTTAAATAAACGGTAGATGCAGCCACCACACAGACCTTCTCGGGCCTTTACCTAGAGTTTGGAAGATTTACTTACTGTTCGTAAGATGACACATTTCACCAAAAAGTATTTTAAATCATCGTACATTGTTACAGAAACATAACGGAAAATAGAGCATCACATTTCACCAAGTGATAATGATGAAATAATTTACATTGTTACTTAAACATAATGGAAAAAAAAGCATCCCATTTCACCAAAGAGTATAAATGAGATATTATACATTGTTACAGAAACATAACGGTAAAATGGCATATCACATTCCACCAAAGAACATAATTGAAATAATAGACTTATAATTTTCTGAGATATCACGGTGAACAATCAGGTTTATTTTAATTTCTCTATCACTGTTAGTTAGGGGCTAGCTTTACTCTCAATGTTATGTAATCGCTATATTAATAACCAAAAGTTCAATATGTTAACATGAGTGTAAATTCAACACTTTACAAAACGTGATATGGGTAGATTTGAAAATGAGAGAAACCCCTGTTAATTATACTTTTTTGTCAGACTTAAACGTACGAAGTGTTGCATGCGCGTAAGCGTTCAGGCGCCAGTGAATAAAATGTACAGTACAATCGCTCCAAAAACACACATATCCAGAGCTTGATAGGAGTTGTTTAAACATTCACATAATTACATAAATTAAATGTGGTTTGAAAATAATAAAAGCATAATTATTTGGTATGTAAAGTTAAACGAAGTTATTCTTTTTAATACAAACAATAATTTTCCCGTCTGTATTATTATTATTATTATTATTATTATTAGCACCACATCTTACTACCCGTTCGGGTTATACGCACTTACGCTAATGTGTAATGGTAGGGTGATTGTGATATGAAATGGAGGACCTACAGTTTAACGTGGAATCCGAACCACGGTGGAGGCCTGGCACTCCCCACATTCACAAGATGTCTTGTCAGAGGTGAAGGAAGGGTTTGGTAATCAGATAAATCTGTGCCGGGACCGAGGATAGAACCCCGGCCGTTCCCGTCTGTAGCCCCGAGACATATCATGATCATTTTGGTAGACAGTCAGTTCTGAAAGTCCTTACTTTATATAATACTACTAGGCATGGTATTATTTTATTACTATGAAGATATTATTATTATGTTTATTAATTAGTCATTTGGCACTTGCCATGAGTGGACGTGTTTTTACGGAGCTCCGCAAGTGACCTCATTCCGTGTGCTGAACGTTGTGTTCAGAGTGAACTTACCTTTCTTTGGTCTTGGAAAGTTATTTATTCAATATGCCGGGCAGTGAGGACAATTATGCTAAATGCTACCGTGCATGTTTTGGCCGAGAATCTCAACTCAATCCTGATTACCTTGTCTGTTAGAAATTGAAAACTAAATTTGACTCATATTCCTCCTCCCGTATTTCCGTTAAAGAAAATGATTTTCCCGTAATAAACAATGGGGATATTTGGCCGTATGACTGTCTCATTGCACCTCACTATGGGAAGTTGCTGCCAGAGCAGATAATCTGTGAGGAATCCCCCTGTAAAGGCTGCTGTTGCATCTGACCTTGGCTCTCAAAGAGGATTCAATTTGAACCCTACTCGTGACCATTGATGTAGGTCTGGAGAGTACCTCCCAACCCATCCTCCAGTGAATAGTCATATTCTATAATATTATCAAAATGTTCATGGTCTACAAACATTTAATAATGTTTGTTTGAATGAATTCTCTATTATTCGTTTGGTTGTAACTTGGCTCTCTAGTGAGTTTGTTAATGAAAATTCCTTTCCCCCTACCTATATTGTTTAGAGAGTTGACCGATTATGTGATGAAGCTATTGCCTCAAGGTGTGGTGGTGTTCTCATTTCTCTCATTGATTCTATTTATGGTGTGGCCAGGAGGACTGACCTAGAGAATAGTATGGAATGGGTCTGGATTGAAATCTCAACATTTGATTGGCAAAACCTGTTAATTGGGAACATATATCTTGCTCCCCAAATAAAAGTAGAAACATTTAATAATTACTTTACATTTATTGAAGGTACTTTGGCTAGCTACCCTTATATAATAATACTAATAGGTGATTTTAACTGCTCCAAAATTGATTGGCAATATTATCTTTCTCAAAGCATTTAGAACTTCTACATTAAATTAAAAACTACACAACTTCTTGCTTCGACTAACATATTAGGATTAGAACAACTTAATGAAGCTGATAGTGACACTAACCTCCTTGACCTTGTTTTTTCTCATTTTCACCACCTCCTAGTAATTCATAGCTCTCAATTACTAGTGAATATTGATTTAGCTCATATTCCCTTATTGATTTCACTTGATTTACCTATTGCTACTAAAATTAATGCTTCCCTTACCACATATTATATTGATTATGCACGTGGTGATACCTTAATCTTTACAATGACCTGGACACTGCTGATTGGTCTTGTGTTTATTCTATGACATATGTTAATTTGGCTGTATATAATTTTACCAATTTAGTCCAAAGGAAAATCAAAACGCATATTCCTCAAATTACTATTCTTACGTCATCCGAATATCCGAATAGGTTTTATTCTACTCTTAAATACTATATTAGGAAAAGAATATTTAAAAAAGATGTCTAAACAAACAAATAATAGTGTATTCTATTAACATTTTTCTCACTTTCATAAATTAGTTAAAACTACTTTGATTATAGACAGAGCCAATTGGATAAACTCAATAGAAAATAGTATCAAATGCAAAACCAAGGAACTTTGGAAATTTGTTACATATAATCGTGTGAATAAAGTTTCCCCATTTAACCTCGAAATTAGTGGCTATATTATAGCGGAGCCTTTATTAATTACTAATGGGTTTGGGACCTACTTTCATTCCATTTATAATTCAGCCTTTCCTGTCTTACCCTGCCCCGTTATTGAAACTAGTGCGCGCTTGTATTCATGCCACATTACACCCTTGGATGTTGCTAATGCTATACAAAAAATTGAGTTCTTCTAGATGTGCCGGGACAGATGGAATTCAAAGTTTTATTGTTAAAGGCTGTGCCAGCATTTTCAGGCCTTTGTTAGCCTATATATTTAACACTAGCCTGTCAAATGAAAGTTTTTCTCTTACGTGGAAACAATCTATTGTCATACCTATTTATAAAAAAGGGCCAAAAACAAATGTATGTAATTATAAACCAATATCTTTAAGAACTTTCTCCAAAGTATTCAATAAAATCATACAGAAGCATTCTTTTCACCACTTTAAAAATAAACTTTCAGATAACCAACACAGCTTTATAAAAAAAAATCTAATGTCACTAATTTAGTAGAATTTCTGGGACATGTTGCCCCTCAAGTCTCTGCCCAAGGTCAGGTTGATGCTATTTATTTTGACCAAAGTAAGGCAGTAGACTTATGTCAACATGGTATTATTCTCTCTAAACTTGGTAATTTTGGCCTTTCCCGCTCATATGTAAATTGGCTCAGCAGCTATTTGCATGAAAGATCATTCACTATTAAAATTGATTGACACACCTCAAATACATTTTCAGCCCCTGTGGCATACCACATGGTTATAATTTAGGTCCTCTTCTCTTTAATGTGTTTATTGATGACATTGGTAAATATTTGAACTCTTCTAGTTATTTCCTCTTTGCTGATGACATTTTATTTAAAATTATCAAATCAATTGCAGATTGTATAGATTTACAAAATAATATAATCTGTATTGTACAATGGTCTTTTGAAAATGGAAAGTCTATTAATAAATCTAAGACCAAATCTATGTATTTCAATAGGAAAACTAATCCCATATTTTGTATTTATAATTTGGACAGTGATAACATAGTTCTTCAGCTCTGACAAGACGTGTATTAATCACATCTTGTGAATGTGTGGAATGGCAGGCCTTCACCGTGGTTCGGATTCCACGTTAAACTGTAGTTTCTCCATTTCATCTCACAATCACCCTACCATTACTCATTAGCATAAGTGCGTATAGCCCGAACGGGTAGTAAGACGCGATGCTAATAATAATATAGTTCGCACCCTTTATATTAATGACCTTGGTGTTCTCCTGGATAATAGACTTAATTTCCACTATCATGTGGATTATATAACGTCCCAATCATTGAAATTACTTGAACTTATTAAATTTATTACTTCATCATTTAAGAAAGTTGACTGTTTTTTTTTATGTCTGTACTACATCCTGGTTAGATCTAAATTAGAATACGCTACTGTTGCTTGTAATTCCATACTGACTCTCTTAGATTGGAAAATGTTCAGAGAAAATTTGTCACTGCGTGCTATGATGAATTCTTTACTAACCGGATTTATTATGATTATGACAGAATGCGAATCCTGTTAGGACTCCAAACTCTGTTCCATCGTAGACTTTATTGTGATGAATTTTTGTTTTTAATATCTTCAATAGCAAAATTTCTTGCAAATTTACCCTTGATTATGTAGGCATGCATATCCCTTCTCGGGCTTCTCGTAGTCCTAAATTATTTTTTCTCAATTGCTCTTATAAGGTAAGCCCTATAAGGCGTTATATTCATAGCGCCAATTATAGATTTGTCAAATTCGACTTTTATCATAAAAGAAAAGCTAAACTCAGAGTGTTATTCAAGGAAATCACATATCAATCATTTAGCTATCCCGTAGAGGTTCTGCCTATTATATTTAAATTTACAATATTCTTATTTGCTCTTTACATATTGTTACTGCTTTTAACTACAGTTTAGTTATTTGTTATTATTGCTATTTTTGACCCTTATTATGATTGATTACTATTTTTCGTAACTATTCACCAGTACATATATAATTATTTAGCTATTATAGTTTTTCTTATTTTCTCGTGTAATTATTATATATTTGTAAGGTACTTGTGTTTTTTCAGTGCTGGCTGTTATAGGTCTTACGACTGTTGGATTGAAATTATTATTATCGGGTGTTCTGTCTTACGACATGTCCATTCCTTTTGTCAGTGAACTTAGACCACCAATGCGCCCTGTCCTCTGCCCCCTCCTTCAGCTCGCCAAATTTTCTCATTTCCCTTTAAGTCATCCAATATTTGAATAACACTTTTTCCTAAACTCCTCTTTCCCTCAACCATTCCTTCTTCGACGCCATGCAGAAGTCCGTTTGTCCAAAGGATGTGTCTGGTCCAGTTTCCAGAAAATAATTTCTTCTACCGTTTTATAAAGCCTTTTATCCTACAACATATAATATTATACAGTAGGATTATGGTATAAATAAAGCTTTTAATAACAGGCTTTCTGTCAAAATAAGTTTATACTTTTAATTAATTTGAGATTAGGTAAATAATAAAATACGTTTCTTTATAAAGCAAAGCGCGAATATTTCTTTTATGATTATTTAATTTAACTATCTATTTTCATTCATTTTACTACAGGTGTTTTATATGTAGTAGTGCCAGGCTAGCTAACCTCAACGAACAAGATTGCACCGATGAAAACCATGAGCGTGCGTGTAAAAACGTCAGTCTCATATCATCTGGTATATAGGGGTTTAAATCCTGGGTAGGTGTGCTGAAGTGACATTTTCCTCTTTAAATACCTCCTTTTTCTCTCTCTTTCTCTCTCTCTCTCTCTCACACACACACACACACACACACACACACACACATCACACACACACACACACACACACACTCCACGGAAATGTGGAAAAGCTAATTCTAAGATTTGATATATTCTCGTTTTTAGCCCTATTATAGCTCACCCTCACCCATTAAGAAAACAAAAACCAGAATTTTAACCAAAATCCTAAACGTTAGCTGGAAATATTATGGAAAAACGGAACAATGAATAAAAACATTAGTAAGCCCAAGTGGTTAATGAACCCTAGTCCTTTCAGTTACAATTCATCCCATTAGTGTATGGTTTAGCAAATAGTTTATTATAAGTTTATAACACTACAAAGTGAATGTATTGTGCATTTATATTTTTAAATGAGGGCCTAGTTTTGAAGACTACGTGAGAATATGCCAAGATATGCAAATAGAACATTAATCTAATCATTTTAATGACATAAACTGGAGATTTTTTTTATAATTACTATTATCCTTATGGGTATTTATTTTTATCGTCACGTCTTATCACCTTTTCATATTACACTCATATATGATAATTACTCTAATGGGGTAGGGATGAGTGAAAAAACAATTTTTAGAAGTAGCCTACTTGAATTTGTGTGGAGTGTTAATTAGTAGGTATATGTACAACCCAAACGGGTAGTAATAAGTGGCGATAAGGAAAAAAAAAAGCTTCTTTTGAGTGTGTAAGTAATTCAGTGACAGGCACGTGTAGTTAATCTCCTCCCCACGTGTCTCTTTTCCAACAACGTCCTCCGGACTGATGCTGAGCAGAGCTCACTCAACCTAATGGAATAACAGCCTTACTTTGCGTGAGTGACCGTCCGGCCATGAGAACGAAGCAGCTATAATTATATATCCACTAAGAGACTCATCCTTTATCGACGATTCGCTCGGTTTCAAATTAGTATTGATGTGTTTTTTTTCCTTCAGTTTATAAAAGAGCAACAGCAGACGGAAAACAAAACAAGAGCGCTTTCATTAAAAGGGCGTTTGTGAATCAACTATAAACTTTTAATACCGAGTGACAGTTTCAAAATTAAAATATACTTAAGGTGGGAATTGGGGGAGGAGAGAAATGTCCAGTATTTTTGAAAGTTTTATAAAACAAAACTTTTTTTAGAGATAATAAATAAAATATTGCTTTAGCACGAACATAAGAGTTTAATTCTTCCCCTGGTGATATCATATATATATTTAGCACCGCGTCTTACTACCCGTTTGGGTTATACGCTTTAAGTACTAATTACTCTAATGGATTAGGAATTGGGAAGGTTGAATTAGAGGAAGTGAACCTGCATTTGCGTGGAGGGAGAGTGGAAAACCATTTAGGAAACACCACCCCCAGTTCACCCGATCGAGATTCGAACCTCGATCTCCCCGTCCTCAGCAGTCGAGCTCAACACGACAAGCGCGTTAGCCAACTACGCCACCGAGGCGGGTTTGGTGATATCAACATTTGTTGAATATCCGTCATGAACATAGCTGCATTAGATGATAAACTTTTTAAATGAAGACAAATTGTTGTCGCTAAATTCCAGGACAACCTTGACAGATATTAAACAACTGTTGATATCGCAATGTGAAGAAAATTAAACTCTATGTTTATACTGAAGCAATATTTGATTTCTTTTGACCTAAAAAAATGTTGATATAAAAACAGAAAAAAAACTTAATTTTTCTCGCGTCCCCTACATCCCCGCTTTAAAATAACTGAGATAAATAATATGTAAAAGGTGTTTGTAGCATCGCGCTGAGGGTTAGTCAGGGCTTAAGCGAGTTTTAGGTGGTCACATGGTTTAGTGACAGATGTCAAGAGCACGAGACATGACAGAGTAATAAAGACCAAGAAAGAAACATATTATTAGCAGTCTCACGTACGCACCACATGGTCGAGTGGTTAGAGAGGCTGGACACATTCCAAGGCACTTTGTATTGTGTGTTTTATCCTGATACAAAAAGTTTAAAAAAATCTACTATATACATATCCATGGGTAACATGTTGGTTGCGCCAACTGTAAATATTTAAAAAAAATTCAAAGGAAGATAAATGTTTGTATTTACAAAACTTATTAATGCTATTTCATTTCAAAAACATTTATTTTTCGTTTAATTTTTCCGCTAGAAGAAGAGATATTAGGTCAATGAATAACCTAACATAACCCAACATAACTTAATCTAGCCTACCAATATTCCTTCATAATAGTAGTTCTGAAACCAAGATATCAGGTCAATGACTAACCTAGCCTAATCTAGCCTACCAACATTCTTTCATAATGGTGGTTCTGAAACAGTACCGATCAAAAAATAAACGTCATATTCGTCCTCTTTGTGACTTTCAGTTGCTATTATCAAGGCTTTGACTCGCCGATGAGCGCGAAAACTTTACGGTTTATTTTAGGCGGGCGCAAACGCCTACGTTTTTTGAAAGGGCGCAAACAACACGCTCCCATTTTCATGACCCCTCGGGGAAAGGAAGTATTGTTATCGTCAAACATCCAATAATCCAATTTTTTTTTTTAATGGATGCTAGTGTAGTAATTTTCACGATACCTTATGTGTGTCTGTCTGTACCTCGGTTTGGAGCCAAAACTATTCTACTGATAGGGCTAAAACTTGTAATGTAGGTTTTCAAAAAAGTTATCCAAATAGTTTTTCTCAGAATTAGCTAGATTACCCTAAAATATAGGGTAGTTTACTTTAAGCTGAAACGAGAAAACAACGATTTTATCGAAATCCGCTCTAATAATTTTTATTATAATTATATTTAGGCACTGTTTAACATCACAAACAAAATGGCGTGTTTCATTTTCCAGGTAAATTGATTTAATGACTACGTTACATACGTAGATATCTACAATTTTGATTGTACCTCTGCAATTATCTGGGATACGAAATAGCTTATCGTTTAAAAGTTATAGGGCTATTAAATAAAAATAAAAAAATATTTATATTTAACGTGAGGTTGATTCCCCAAATTACTAAATTTACACAACAAATATGAGCTGTGTGTGAACTGTGAATGCGCGCGCGTGTGTGTATGTGTGAACAGTGGCATTCTCTTATGAAGAAGAACTAACGTCCGAAAAAGTCATGGATTACAGACATGGATTTATCTTCAAAGACAGAAAGAGTGACTACCACACAATATTTACCAGCTTCAGTGGCCGAATGGTCTAAGGCATCACTCTCAAGTTAAACTGGCTTGCTAAAGACAGAGATATCAGGGTTAAAACCCTTGTAGAATCTATTGAGGGTGATTTTAACTAAATGATTTCCCACTCTCCTTCCACGCATATAGTGTTGGATTAACCCTAAAATGCTTAGTTCCTCATCCCCTACCCATACCACGAGATAGTTATATCCAGTCCACCTCATTACGCCCTACCCCTATCATGAGATAGTTATATCCAGTCCACCTCATTACGCCCTACCCCTACCATGAGATAGTTATATCCAGTCCACCTCATTACGCCCTACCCCTACCATGAGATAGTTATATCCAGTCCACCTCATTACGCCCTACCCCTACCATGAGATAGTTATATCCAGTCCACCTCATTACGCCCTACCCCTACCATGAGATAGTTATATCCAGTCCACCTCATTACGCCCTACCCCTACCATGAGATAGTTATATCCAGTCCACCTCATTACGCCCTACCCCTACCATGAGATAGTTATATCCAGTCCACCTCATTACGCCCTACCCCTACCATGAGATAGTTATATCCAGTCCACCTCATTACGCCCTACCCCTACCATGAGATAGTTATATCCAGTCCACCTCATTACGCCCTACCCCTACCATGAGATAGTTATATCCAGTCCACCTCATTACGCCCTACCCCTACCATGAGATAGTTATATCCAGTCCACCTCATTACGCCCTACCCCTACCATGAGATAGTTATATCCAGTCCACCTCATTACGCCCTACCCCTACCATGAGATAGTTATATCCAGTCCACCTCATTACGCCCTACCCCTACCATGAGATAGTTATATCCAGTCCACCTCATTACGCCCTACCCCTACCATGAGATAGTTATATCCAGTCCACCTCATTACGCCCTACCCCTACCATGAGATAGTTATATCCAGTCCACCTCATTACGCCCTACCCCTACCATGAGATAGTTATATACAGTCCACCTCATTATGCCCTATCCCTACCATGAGATAGTTATATCCAGTCCACCTCCTTACACTATCACTATCTTGAGCTAGTTCTATCCAGTCCACCTCATTACACCCTATCTCTTTCAGTTCAATTATAATGTTATCCTCCTATCTGCGTCTAAGTCTTTCCAATGGTCTCTTCTCATTGGGTTTGCCAGTCAATACCCTGAACACGGTTCTAGATTCCTCCATTCACGCTGCATGTCCTGCCCACCGTAATCTACGAGACTTTATTATCCTAACAATGTCTTGGGATGAGTACATGGTATTTAACTCATTATTATGAAGCCTCCTCCATTTCCCAATAGTCTCATCCCTTTTTGGGCCAAATATCTTAGTATACACCTTGTTTTCAATCACTCTAATTTTTTTTTGCGTCATATACCACGTTTCATACATGTATAAATATATAGGCTATTTAAATTTATATAAACATATTTAAAACCTGGCACTCAAAACATAGCTTCATACTTTATTTATGTATAGTCTTAATTTTATTTTTACTAGGGGACCTAGACTAATGATTCTAAAATGGATTTTTTTAAACTTAAAATAGAAACGGTATATTTAATTTTCAGTGTTGCCCTTTTGATCAGACTAGTTTGACAAGTCTACATTAAGCCATTCAACCAACAAGGTTGGTACTATGAACAGGACTGGTCCTAGGCAATTTGGGGCCCCCCTGCAAGCTGAGGAATTTGAGACCAATATATATTTTTTTAATAAAATATTAGAGCATTTCAATCGCATTACCAGTTAGATAATATGAATCAAAATAAACAAACATTAAACTAGGGTAGCTATGCCTTATGTGATCTTGAAAATAAATGAATATTTGGGCATGACCTAATTATTTTAAAAGAGACTATTAATTGACATATTATTTTGGGATTTAATACATTACTCATAACCAATGCATTACGCATATATTGTAGCTTTCCTATCGAATATAATATAGTTTTAAAATTTTTAACATAATTTTATAAGAAATCATTGGATAAATTAGTAAATTAATTAAATAAGTAGGATAAAATAATCAAGAAACACTAATCGAACAGATGGTTCTGTTGTAACTGAATAAATTTTACTGCTCTCATATTTTTTCTACAATTTTATTTATTTATTTATTTATTTAAACGATTAAAACAAGGGGCTAGACGTGGAACCCCTAATCCTTGAGGGTCCCCTGTGGACGTATTGCTCACAGAGGTTAAGACCGACCCCGAGTACGAACCACTTAAAACGGCCCCCAGTTACAGGTACTTAGAGGTCAAGCGAGTGTTTGTGCATGACTTGTTGCTAATCACAGGATCATAAAATATATATATATATATCGCCATCACGCATAAACTTCTGCTTGATGTGCGCACGATGTAGGGGAAAATAGGGGACTTGGTAACAAGGCCTTAATATTACCTCCCCCTCCCTCCAACAGGGGTACAGCGCAAGAGGTCGCGGTCCCGCGATCATTATCTGACCTCACCCCTCTTCTCCAGCTACCCCTTCTTCAGCAAGTTATATAAACAGTTTGTGTTATTACCTGGATAGAGAAAGAGAGAGAGGCGGTTTTGGGGTGAAACATTTCCTTTTGAAACGAATGAATGTTGAAGATTCATTACTATTCTGGGTCATTTCTCATATTGATACGATAGTAGTAGCAACTTCCATCTTGATACGGTGGTAGTAGCCACTTCCATCTTGATACGGTGGTAGTAGCCACTTCCATCTTGATACGGTGGTAGTAGCCACTTCCATCTTGATACGGTGGTAGTAGCCACTTCCATCTT